>MU837524.1:0-18016 GCA_029603245.1 Rhizopogon salebrosus TDB-379
ATCGTCAGCGATGTTTACGCAGATGATGGATAATGAACGCCACTTACATGGCTGTTCAAAGCTTGTTGTGCAGTAGGCCGTCGTGATGGATCAGGGTTTAACAGAGCCTTAATAAATGTCTTTGCTGAATGATGGCTCAGTCATGTGCCCCGATGTCGTCCTAGTCAATAACGCACCTTCGTTAGAAATCTTGCTCCAGTATTGCTCATGAAACTCGATCTTGGCTTCTGTGGTTTCCCGAATCATCTCTTGGGTATCCTCCCCTCTGAACGGCGAGTAACCACAGAGCAGAACATAAGCGATGACACTGCAAACACGCAAAATTTACGAGTCAGCGGGTTGGGTTGCCATGAACGTGTACAGGGGACGGGGTATTTCGCGCTTATAGCCCGAGAGAAAGGTAAATCGACGCTTACCCCGTTGACCATATATCCACTGCTTTCCCGTGGCCTTGCTTGTTGAGAACCTCAGGAGCAACGTAACCAAAACTTCCTGCAAGCGAATGCAGTTGTTCCTCCGGGGAGTGCAGATGCTTGGCACTTCAAAAGAAGACGACATTAAGACGTTGCAAGTATAGAAAGGTAGCGCCCCACATTCCAAAGTCAGCGATCACGATATCGCTATCTGGATCGTTTGTTCGATAGAGAATGTTCTCAGGTCTATGCACGTATTGAGTGAATCGACTTTGCCCCTTCAGAATAAGAACATACTTCAAGTCCCTGTGCACGATATCATTCTCATGTAGATACTTCACTCCCGACAAGATGGACCTGAGAGGATCTATCAAATTGCGAAAAACGTGGAGATGCGCGAAACATACCGGACGACCGCAACGGCGTCTTTTTCAGTAAATTTCCCCCTTCGCAATACACGGTCAAAGAGCTCGCCGCCAACAGCTAGTTCAAAGGCAAGATAATACTTTGATCGAGATTCAAACCACTCATAAAATTTGACCTGCAACACAATCAGATCGAACTCAGACGAGGTTGGCCAGACCATACGAACGATGTTGGGGTGATCAAGACCCTTTAGGACGTCCATCTCTCCCCAGACGGCAGCTTCATTGCCTTTCACTTTCTTCTTCGGAATAACCTTCAAGGCGACCTCTTTCATTATTGATACATGGGAGATTCCCCCTGGCGATGGAGGTGCGGAAGAGTTGGATGTTCGAGAGATACTCCTCTTCATATGTGGGTGGAGAAGAGGGATGGTAGATCGACCAGGAGGGTCGATTGGAGATGCGGGCGGCGTGGCTACCGCCCCTTGGCGCGATACATCAACTAAGTCGGGAGGGACATACCATGTCGCTCTCTGCGGGGCATAAAATTACTTTGATCAGCGCATTGATATAACACGGATATGCCTCCGCGCCATGCAGCATATTGATGACGTCGATTCAACTTAGAAAACGCACCATGACTTTTCCAAACGTCCCCGTTCCAAGAACTTCGTGGATTTCATAGGACTTTTTTTTGATAAAACTGGAAGGTTGAGGAAGCAAGGCTTCTTTCAGTGATAGGTGCTTCATGGGAGATATGTACAGCGGGATTGACGGCGCGTTAGAAACGGAGGAGTTTGTCAAACCTTTTCGTAGCTCAGAAGCAATCAGCGAAAAGATGCCCCCAAAGCGCTGTGGTAGAGGATGGTACCTGGAGTGGAGTTGTTGGAGCCTGTCGGGCGTCAGAGCATCGCCACGGGCGCTTTATCAAACAATAGGCAATAAAGAAGTTTCGAGACCGTCTTCATTCCATTCGGTCTGGGGCTGCTATTTGATAATGGTGGCTTATCAACTCTAAATGCTGCGCATGTCAACCATTACAGCTACTTTCATATCGATAGACCAGATTTCATTTCGTTCGACACCGACTCTGTTTACTTGTGGAGCTTAACAAATAATAGGGTCCTCGGTATTACGGATAGTTCACATACCCAGGAAGCGGTGTGCGCACTTGCGCTTGAGCTTCATAATTGAATGTAGGCACTTCGAAGTTCGTACGTTATTACGTTCAGTTTGCAATGCGTTGTATAGCAGGTGTTTCTACTCGTTCGGTGTGTTGTACAGTACATGTCCATTAGTACTACTTACTTCTAGCCATAGACATCAAGAACAAGTATCCACTATGTGCAAACCATCCATGAGCTTTCTCGGGTGGCAGTTGCGAAGACAGCATCTCATAGTAAGTAATTGGTAGGGATCACAAGTAGGCTCACCTGCAACTGTAGTGCTCACCAAAAAGCCCTGAGAGTTCAACACGTCGCTTAGAGACGATCTCCTGAGGCATGCAATCATAATATCTCACTTTATTCCTTTGGTTTCCATCTGTTTCTATCATTCCTACTTCACCCGACCTTAGACAGTATATATGCTACTAGTAGTACTCCTAGTCCCAGTTAGTTAGTTGATCTTTCCTCCTCCAAAATACGACTTCGAGCTTAGTTCGGCTAGTTTTCCCTGTCCGAACCCTAAGTCCTTCAACGCTCAACTCTATTTCAGTGTACGCTTTTCAATGCGCCACATCAGTTCCCCCCTGGCATAGTCTCGGCTGTGCCGAATCCATGCAGAAACCTTCTCTGATAGAATTGAAATCATACGAGCTGCTTCGATTACTCAACAAAACATCTGCTGCTGTAAGTAAATGGGGACGATCGCTTCCCAAGGGTTTGCAGACCACAACGCTCTAGTTCTACGTATGAGTTCTCCTTCTTAAGCCTGTGTCAATGGGAGTAAGTAGTCCGATACGGTGCGATCCGTGTGATACGGTGCAGTGGTCCGTGCGATACTCACAACCCGTCCATGGAGAAGTTTACAAGATTGGCCCATGGGACAACCCTCATTATAGATGTCACGAGTCATGTGTATCTAGGCCTCAAGATGATAAGGAAAGCGACCAGACTCTCCACTCGACTTCCAGATTTCATGATCGGCATCCGTGTAGAATAGCCGACATCGATAATGCTGCAAGGACTCTATTCGATATGAAAGTAGCTGTAACTCATTAGAAGATTATACTAGTGAGCTAATATGGAATTAGCACTGAGTACGTAGCACATTGAATCCCGTAAAGCGTACATCAGATAATGTTTTATCAACGACACAAGTAACCCTCGACAACATTCAAGGTCAAGAGCACCAAAATCAAATGGTTCGTGGTTCGTGCAAAAAAAGATACCCCCAACGTAACCAACTAGGCAGTCGTAGTGGGCGCAACATCAACGGGGCCAGTCTCAGTCGTGGTCACCGTTGCGGCAGCTGAGGTGGCAGATTCGTAACTGCATGGCAGAGACAAGGGTATCAATATTGGATAACACACTGACACATGATTGATACGCACGCAGAGCTTGCAACGTCAGGGTTGGATTGCGTGTCACAAAGAACGCTATCAATGACATGCACGACTCCATTGGATGTCAGTACGTCTGATCGCATGATGCGTGCGGTATTGGAGCTGTTGGTGGAGACATACGTTCCGGAGGAATTGCTCGTGAAAGTGAGCTGTTCCCCAGAGGCCGAAGTGTAATTCTTTCCTCCATAAAAGGCTGGCGAATAAACAGTCGTGCCGTTAATAACCTGAATCAAGGGTGAAACCGAGTATGATAAACTGGATGAGAAGACACACGTGGTTTCCAAGAAGCGCAAGCAGCGCAGTGGTATTTGGTAATAAACCGCCAACACAACACTGCGTTGTTGAAATTGCAGTATCATTCGGTGCAAAAAGTGTAATACCGTGAGCGTTGTCGAACACGTCAAGCAATGTCTGGTTGCTGGCGTTGACGGCACCAAGCACAGTAGTAAGGTTACTAAGATCGTAGACACTACTGTTGAGGACGTCAGACATCTTTGGAGGTGGCTGAAGGATCGCGTCGATGACAAGAATCTGAACGTTTTGATAGGAGGTTGTATTTTCGACATAGTAAAGTGTGCTAAAAGTCCAATCAGACGCTGTTAAATCGAGAAATGAGACGTTTTACCCGTTATTAAGGACAAATATGCCATGAACGTCCTTCGACCACGCTAAAACTTGCGATTCCTTATCCTCCAGCTGAACTAGCGAAGAGTCATTGAGCAGCGTTCGGCCAATGGTGATGTTGGGATACGACGGGCTTTCGTTGGTAAAGTTACCAGACACGATGTGATATGAAACGATATTTGCAAAATCACTGGCATTACTTGAGAGATTCAAGTTGGCAGCAGCAGAACTAACTGAAAAATCAAGCAGCTGAAGTGTTATACTTCCGCCGTATATCGGAGGACTCACAAGCCTTGTTGCTCGGTGCAAATATTGTCCAGTTACCGGAAGAGATGGACTGCACCACTCGCTGCCCCTCAGACGTGCTATTTAATGCTGCGCTCGCAGAAGCAAGAGATGTGAGGCCGTCACCGTTCAAAGCTTGGATAAGGCCACCCAGAAATTGCTGCCCGAAGACAACGGGGAAAAGAGTGAGAACAATAAGAGATGAGAACAGCATGGTTTATGATGGATGTTCGAACCACCTGTGATTTCGGGGCGTTCTGGATAATATACCTTGTAAAAAATTATGACATCATAAAATGCGCAGCGCTTTTCTACTCTGTAACCCATGATACTATGATCGAAGGGGAGTAAGTTACTGGGCATGACCACCACTCCTATGCTGCGGACGTCATCATTTGAAAGTTCGTTAGTACTTCGCGAGTCGCGACTACTAGTAAACTTTAGTGTCTCTTAGCAAGAGAATCTATTAGCCAATGTCAACAAGACGAAAGAGATAGTGAAGCTTGTCAACCTACCTTTAAAACCATAGATGACATATCGATGCGTTTTCAACTCTTAGCGCAACTGAATTTACTGAAAGGTCGAAGAGAAGCTTTTGCCAATTCTGAGTCAGCAGTCTGTTGACTAAGCGCAGTAATTTAACTCCGCGACCTTCACCGCCGGGAGTACCCATCTGCTCAAACCATCAGCTGAGCAGTTTGTTCAAACTTCAAAGCACAGACAACACAAACATGGCTCGTCGGGCACCAGCACCAGCAAACGCAACTCCTGCATTCTTCACAGCACCTCCACGTCGTCAGCTCGCAGACCCAAATGAGTCTGCCTTCTCCCGCTTCTTCCGGGAGCAAATAACCGCTCCGGAAAAATTGCCCGGAAACCTCAGCATCTTGACGGGAGTCAGTGTGTTCGCAGCTGGCATATTCGTCGCCAGGACATGGGGAGACATGCTGGTGCCCGCATGAGCAGGCGGAGGTCACAGCAGGATGGATTTGGCGGTGTTCTCCGCTGGTTGATATAACCTAAAAATGGCTTGGTAAGTTAGTTATTTGTGGTTTGAATGTTCTTACTTATCGACCGCCGTCTAGAAAGCTGTTGACAAATACTTTGGCCTGCATATCTCCACCTTGCCCCTTCGGTGACTGCACGTAATAGCTAGTTCGCCCATAATTTCATCACAGTTCTAGAGGTTAAATGAGTCGTTTCCAAATGCATATTGCCTTTTACTATAATTGTATCCCAGGTCACCTGAATGCTGGTTACAGCGGCTTTTGGCTGGAAGATTGGCCACGTGCATTGTGACCACTACTGGTTTATGATTCATGAATCTATTGGCCCAGCAAACATCGTTGAACTTGCAAGTTCTGAATGAATGTTCCGCAAACCAGAGTCATTGCAATTTGCGTGATATCCGTTGACAAAAAAAAACAATAATTGCAGATATTTCCAAGACAGAAACATTCTATTGATAGCTGGAAACTAATAGTATACGGGTGCGTGCCCATGAAACTTCGTTGCAAAACAACTGTGCTCAGTCACATGTGCCACTGATCATTGTTTTTATCGTTTTTTTATTTCATTCATTTTACGGAATGTAGCGGAAACATTCGCTTGTGCTATTCAGTAGGGAACCTTCGACTTCCCGCGCTCGTCCCCAACTTGGTTTCTATGAACTCCGTGGGCCCCGGTGGTTCTGCTGCTTGGCACGGTACAGTTTCCCGCTTTGTGAATCATAGTATCTTTCCACCAGGGTAGCTGGCCCACGCCTAAACATGGTGACCGACACCAGCCATTGCAGACGTTGCAATTTCTTGAATCCCCCGGGTGTCGGAAAGCAATTTTTTTTAACTACGCTCCTGGAGATAGTCCTCGCCCGAAATGCCGTTGCTTTCTAATTTAAAACTCGGACGGCCGGCCGTAACTACAATGTGCCAGAGTCACAAGTAAAGGCAAACCGACCTGGAATCACACCCACACGTGCGTAGCTCCGCAGTTCAACCAACTTGCCATTCACACCCCAGCCAGAACCTGAATTCCACGCCGTCGCTATCCTGGGTCTCGCTGTACCTGCAGGAAGGCTCTAACCTTGTGTTATCAGGGAGTCAATCAGCTACCTCCTACGTATTGTTGACAGGTCTAATTCGTACTTCCTTGACTCACGGTCCATGCTGCTGGACGCTATCCCGAGCCGTTCCGGCGTATTTATGAAGGATCTGCATTGCCACGAGGGTGACTGGATCAGTCAACAGCCAACCAAATATCGTTGAATATAGCTGGGCAACGCCGAGGTTCGTGCCAACCTTTTCTGTAAATTAGTTGACCTAATGATAGACTTCCTGAAGCTCTGCTACTATCACTCTTCACCTGCGAGGCTGGAATGCCCGTCATCTTCCAGCCGACACCCAGATCTTTGGCTACCCTGCACTAGCACACCCTAGCATATATCGTCGGACGGTGGAGATTTAGACAATTACGGATGCTGAGAATCATGTGTCGTGGCGCTCGCAGCTTTGTTCTCGAAGCGTCGACCAGATTTCCAAGAATGCGGTATGGCACAACACCCCCGTTTTGATCCATGTATTATGTCAAGTCCCACAATGTTATGCCTTCCTCGTTGACCTCGATGCAGGCACAATTTGGTTCGCAATGTGCTCCACGCCTTCCGCAACACTATCGGCTAATTAGTGCGAGGCTTCGCAACTCCGTGCTGGCAGGGTCATCTTACAGCAGCCTACTCAGGGGTGAAACCTTACCTCGTCGAAAAATATACAATGTGCTGTCCCTCGTCCCTGTAGCCCTGCTTCGGTGATCACCGATGTCAAAGCGGAAAATCATCAATCCACTCATTTACCACTATCGCAGAGCAAAGCACGATAAACAACCAGATACCTGACAGTGACAGTGATGTTACAATGCGGGTACTAAAGAAAGAAAAAATATGCGATATGCGAAGAGGCGCGAGAAGTGTCAGGGAAAAACTAGATAAGCTAAGTAGCCATGCATGGGAACTGAGATGTATGGAACCACGTCTATACTGCGGGAAAGCGTAAGAAAAGCGTCCATCCAGCGCACTACTGCAGTTGAGGGGGGTTGTCCGTTGCCGATCCAGCGGGGGGAGTTGTGTTCATTGGCTGCTGGTGTGGGTATGCCTGCATCGACTGCGCAGGTGGCTGCTGCGTCGAGAGGACAACACCCCGGTGGTGTGAATGGTATTGCTGCATGGTCGAACCGCTACTATGCGTATATCCCGCTTGCATTGCGGAAGCTGGGGAATAATGATGACTGTGATATGCAGCCTCCTGCCTAGATGTCGCCGAGCTCCCTTGAACGTGGCTAACTGCACCGTATTGGTGGGTGGTATCCGACGTTGGCGATGGGGAGCGTTGGGTTGCATATAAGTTGTGGGAGCTGTTCTGAGGCGGATAGAAAGGAGTGTTTAGCGTCGGAAAGTAATTGGAGGAATGGGCCTGCGAATTGTTCGAAGCCAGTGGCTCCGACGAGCCAGCGTCGACCCATGACGGCGGCGACGTCTGAGATAATTGGTACTGACGATGCCTGTCGTCTACATGGTGCAAATATGGCTCTTGACCACTTTGGGACCAGGATTGAACAGGTAGGCGTCCCAGATCTTCTCGACTGGAACGATTAGAGAGGTGCCATTGCCCCCCGCTTCCAGTCTGATTTGGAAAGTAAGAGGCAGGCTGAGGATTGGATGCACTGGGTGCAAAAGAGGGGTAATAAGGAGTGCCTGTTGATCCGGGGGCGGACGACCCCATGCCGGTATCAGGCGGTACGCGCTCATGAGAAGACATGTACTGCGCCCGTCGGTCGCTTCTACCATAGGGATGATATGGTGACGAATCGGCCGGTTGGTAACTAGAGGCTCGCGGAGGCCCGGGCAAGTAGGAGGTGTCGTATGTGGCTTCTGCTGGCGCACTTGGATATCGATCTGATTCGCTGCTCTCATATCTTTCCTGAGAATCACGGTAGTCGACAGGAGATATCTCGCCATACTCTGGATGGGGAGAGTGTTCATCGATCAAGTCCCCAGACGCAGAATCTGTGGTCATGGCTGAGTCTGGTCTTCGTTTTTTGCGACTATTGTTCGGCCTTCGCCTGTAGACATAATCCGGATACTTGAGGTTGAAATTATCTTTCAGTTGTTTGGCTTGATCAAGATAAAACTGCTTCTCGGGCTAAGGGATGTAGAAATCAGAACTATCGCCGGAAACGCAAAGGAAGTACGTTACCAAGTCCATAACGTTCCATTCTCGACTCAAGATCTTGCTGACATCCCCAGTTCGCATTGATTGATTTTCCGCCGAGACTTGAGGTCGTCTCCTGCGGGCAAAAATCATGAATGCATTCATGGGGCGCTTAGGGGTGCCATCAGCATTCAAGGTTTGAGAGGTCAGGGTATTGTTTGCGCCGTCTGAAGGTGTGAGTGAGATGTGTGATAGTGAAGATATAAATAATAGCTGACCGTCGATGTCTGGATCCATACTGTAAGGATCCGGATATGCGAGATAGACCCCACCGTCATCCTCCGAACCTGAAACAGACCCCTGGTCTTCGACTCTTACTCCTCTCGAGCTGGCATTGAAAGAGTCGGCATGTTCCGCTATGTTGAGTGGATACCTTCCGTCTCGAGTGAAGCGGTTCATGTCAACGACAGCGAGGAGTAGGAGTAGGAGTAGAAAGATTCAAGCCCAAGCTCGGAGAGTGTCAAAGAGGGACAAACTTCCGCTTGTTTAAGCGCAAGTGATCGGTACCAGACGGTATTAAAACTGGACTGAGACTTATCCTGAAATCAGGGACCTTCTGTTCGCTCGTGTTACAAGGCGTTTTGAAGAGGTTTGTTGACGTACTAAAATCAAAGAATAACGCATGGCAAGGTGAACCGCAACAGGCAGAATCATTAAGTCTGATCATAAAAGTAGAGTGAACCTTGGGTCCGTCAGGATTCGCGGAGCTGGTAGCTCGGCTGTGACGCCGGCTCGCCAACACCATTGAGACCGAACCGCCGCTGGCTACCTTGCCATCATGATCTGGCCAATTATTTCTCCGCTTCGAAGGATCCAAATTATTGGTGGTTGGACCCAATTTTGGATCTAGCACTTCCGAGTCCAGTCAAGTCAAGAAACCATGCATGCCCCTTCAGGCTAGACCCTGTGCGAATTTGCAGTCCCTTTTTTCCAAAGCGCTCAATCCCCCAAAAAGCTGACTCGCATGTTACCGAGGCAAGCTTGTCCAGGGATGGCTATACTAAACACCGAAAACTCTCTTTTAAACGCTGTGACCTGTGTCGGAGAGCGAGGCCATGTTAACCCAGGTTAGTCCACGAAATTTTTGTCGCCGACGCTCCGATTTTTCTGTTCTGCCAGTGGTACAACGTGGAGGCTCTGTCATTTTGCTTCCGGCGGAGATTGCTGAGAAATAAATTTCACACTACGCGCGGGACAAATATGGTTCCACTCACGGATGAGGCCCTGTAATGCACCTGTACCAATGCCATGGGCCTTGTGGTTAGACTCGGTCCCGTTCCCCGTCGGACCGTCTTCACAAAGTAGTGTGTTGACTGGGAGATGCACTTTCCATGATCGGTTCGGCCATTTCCGCGCAACTTTCCTCTTGGCTAGAGCTAGCCGCTTCTCTCGTTCTTGCTTCCTCTGGCAGCCTTGCACGCTGCATCCTTCCGGCGTGCTTAACTTGTCACCATGAACCCTAGGTTCAGGGTGCACCCTAATTCCAGGATTGCCTGCTCAAAGTGCGGGTTATTATGTACCGGTTGACGCCTGCTCTATCTTCTGACCCCGATCAAGATCATGACACCTTCCGACAAGGCATATCCACTCGTGAACGTTGACTACTCTTTTAGGAATAAACCCAATGAACATGCCGTTTACTGCAACGTAACAGTGAGCTTGACCGCTGAGCCACCGGAACTTACAAAGAATCACCTGTTTGAAGAGCACTTTCACGACAGCCCAGATATTCCCTGAGCACAGGAACAAGCGCTCTGGTCGTGGAAAGGCTTGTGACAAGACACGACATGTTCCTCGTACAATCCTAAATTTACCGACGCTCAAAATGCAGCATCAGCAACTGTTGATCAGTGACTAGATCTCGAACCTGATTGGCATTCCTCAACGGTCGACTTCACGGGAATACTTTATTGGCATAATCCGCATTCTCGTGTCGTCTGGCGATCTTATTCAGATCACTTATTTAACCAACCGCAGATCTGCATGAAGACTTTGGGCAAATTTGAAATAGCGTAACTTTTCTCATGCGGTGCCTCGGACGATAATTGGTGTCGTCTTGCGTAACTGCCAAGTTGGCATAACTCACTCAAGAGTTCTGGATCCTTGATCACAGTGCGTAATCCCTCTTGCGGATCGAAGTCCAAGTTTCGTGGAAGAATTCACGAAGACCTCGCAGTCATTCATTAATATCGCTTCTTAACAAGAGAAGATCGATGATCTCCTCAAAACGATATAATGTGCCTGGCTTCGAGTGCTCCAAAGCACTCGAGTAATCATACCAACTATCCGCTCGACTTGCCACAGCGACCATTTTCGCACTGTGGGGGCCACGCCAGAGCTACAATCGTGCTGACATTGGCCCGTGTGCTCCTAATAACATATGCCAGCGCTATTATTGTCTCGATGCCGGCAGTCTCTACTGAATGACAGGAAGTCCGAGGGATGGGTCTCTGAGGAAGAGACAGCCATCGTATTTTCTTCTCGAGGACACCACGGTGTCCCGCTCTCTGGTCGTGTGACTATCACGTCCTTGCAAAGTTGCTTTGGCATCATTGAAACACACGCTGCTATATGGGCCTATGCCAAAGAACCTGATGGTCGCCTCCACAAGAGAACACCATCTCATTATTAGAGTATTTAGCCCCAAGCGGGAACAAGGCGATTTCTAGCATACCACACAACGTGCCCCCACCTTTTGTCTATCCCTAGGGCGCTCCACTATGACAACACGCGATGGGTCGTAATGACTGTTGCATACCCTGCGTTGTCCTCCTTCGTCTCTCGAAGTTCCACCGCGGAGAAGCGCGGGTGCAGCCAACATTCTAAATTTAAATTGCGTAGAATCGTCGGGATGGTGACCGCCCACAAGATAATCTTCCGACGTCGGACGAGTGGAAAGTGGGGGACAGACCAAATCCCGGAAAATTCCTTAGTGCATGAAAGATCATACACTACAAACCAGCCTGGGACACCACCGGTGCATGAAACCGTTAAATGACGAAGACCGTTAATATCACTCCACGTAGTCGCATTTTCCCGGCATCAGTCGGATGAGCGATAAAGTTCGCGCCATGAAATTGGGACAGCTTCTTGCCGTGTAGAATGGAGGAACACGCATGGCATCGGAAGATAGGGATGGGGCATGCAGGATAAGGAAGTGAACAAGGTTTTTAGGTATGGTGTACCAATCGGAGGGACGGACAGGTCAGAACCCTCGATGGACCAATTTCGGTGAGATGCTTGGGTGATGAGGACCCTTGTAGGGGGGAAAAGCCGTTATGATATCTCCTTGCGAGAACTGAGTGTTCTGTCAGACGGAAATCATCGGGTGGTAGTAGAACCGGCTGCGCACCAGAAGCGCGAACATTTTAGTAGTAAATTTACCGATATGAAGTTGCGAGATTGTGCTACGTGGAAGTCAGTAGTTTAAACCACTGTCGGGTTCTTCCGATCCCCTCTTGTAATCGCAGTCGAGATTGTCCCCATGTAGATGATATTTTCTTTTTCGAGTGATAGCTTTGAGGTTTTGTTTCTGAGACGATATTATCCGTCTGGAAGAAACCGATATACTTACAGTGATAGACACGATCTATACACATACCCTAAATGACTATGGCCTCAGTTACTGCGAAATGAAGAGAGTAACATACCAAATGCTCCAAAATGCCGAGCCCGTGCAGAAGGCAACATAAGACCAGCAATACCACGAACGTCGTCACCACGAAGCACGCGAGTGGAAGCTTGATGCTGCGGAAGCCCAGGCTTTAGGAAGAGTCTACCATTCCCCATTGGCATGCTGTCACTCGTGAAACCTGAAGGGTGACCTCTTCTGAATCAGTATCTTTGGCTGACAGTAAGCTGACGGTAAGACTCACATGGTGCACTTCCATGCACATACATAGTACTTCGTCCTTACAAGATCTCAACTGCTGAACACCGGAGTCGACAAATCTCAAGCTGTACACCGACCCCGGGCCTGATCGCCCCCGAAGCCCCCACTGATTGATGCATGGAAGCTTGATGGAAGTTACCCAAACCTTCTCCATCGTAACGTTGGTCATGCACGTGAGTGAATGCATCTGAGGCTTCGACGCAGTGCTATACATTCATACCGACGAACCGAACAAACAAACAAACTTAATGTCAAGTGACGCAAAATCCAATCTGTCGATATGGAGATAGGGCGCTATAAAGATAAAGTCGTTCCGGGTGCTTGGCCATTGGAGTTTACGGTTCGAATTATTCGGTCGACCGCC
This sequence comes from Rhizopogon salebrosus TDB-379, assembly GCA_029603245.1. Taxonomy (NCBI): domain Eukaryota; kingdom Fungi; phylum Basidiomycota; class Agaricomycetes; order Boletales; family Rhizopogonaceae; genus Rhizopogon; species Rhizopogon salebrosus. The sequence continues at coordinate 12,772 of MU837524.1, forward strand.
AAGATAAACGAAACCATCGTGTTCACTGCGTCAAGTCATGAAAGATCGCATTCAGGATGCAAGTGAGTAAAGACTTTTTTTGTTCTCAAAAAACCATCGGAATTCTTAATACTACTTCATCTAGATTTTCCAAAGACGGAGGATGGTCGAGTGTACCACTTGGGCATACGAGCAGGAGAAGTAGCCAACAGAATCGTGAGTCAGAGGTTGCCCTCTCTGCTTCTTTCAGTTGCTCATAATTACCGTTCGGCGTTGTGAGATCACCGTTGGATCTCTCTCGCGAGCAGAGCGTATTGCAAAGATGCTGGACGCTTCTCCGAAGTTGTTTTCCCTGCACTCGGAACGTGGTTTCCTTACTGTCACTGGCTGCTACAAGACCGTACCAGTATCTATTGTATGCATAGGCATGGGCGCACCCAATGCAGATTTTTTCATACGAGAAGTCAGGGAATGCGTGAGAGGGGACATGGTGGTCATACGGTCGGATGGGTCTTGATATTATCTTACGTTATCAGGCTAATGGGCTTCATATGAAGGCTGGGTTCATGTGGTTGCTTGACTGACCTGCCCGTGGGGTCGCTCGTCCTGCCAGCATCAAGCATCTCTTGCACCCGCAACGTGGACTTCAATTTCGCTTCCGGTGATCCTTGGGAGGTTCCGTACAGGTTGAGCAAGCCTGTCAGTATTCACCATCATCGCGCCTCCCGCTTCTTTTTCGCTCACAGAACACGGACTTCCTGATCAGGTCTCAGCAGATCCGGACCTCCATAAGGCCGTGAGTTCAGGATGGCGCTAGTCATTTACGAGGTCATGGCTCATTCCCGAGGTAGCTGCAAGATGCCCTCGAACTGACGCGGCCGCCTTCAATCGGAAACCTTGTAGTTTCGAATGCTGTCAATGCATCGACCGACAGGTGAGTCGTAGTTTACGTTTCCGCGTGGCATTTTCATTGATATGAAAAGCTTCTATTCATCTCAGGGCAGACAGACGTCCTTCCAAGACCATAATGCTTCTTTGATTGATCACCTCAAAGCTGCCGTACCTGGCCTAACGACGCTCGAGGTCGGTCTTCCTTCGCCATACTAGTGACACGTTTTGCTATAGAGGTGCATTCTTTCCATCAGATGGAGACTTTCTGGATATTCCATCTTGCAGCCAGCTGGCGTGGAGTTAAGCAGTCGAGTGCGGCTATCGACCCACCATTGGCTGCGAGTCCGGTCGTGCCTGCATTCTCTGGAACGTCCAGCGGAACATCCGAACAGATAGAAGGGCCTCATTCCGGTCTTGATGAAGATATTTCCCCAGGACCGGTGATTAGAGCTGCGGCGGCTCAAATGGTATTCGCATCACGGAGCTCTCAAGACTTCGTCAGTCCAGAGCAGGTGAACCAGCTCGAGAATTGGAGTGGCAGAGGCGTGCTGGAAGCGCTTCGCAAATTTAATATATCCACCGAAGTACGTCTATCTACGTTCGCGTGGCTTGCAAAACTTACATTCGAGTTCCTCGATAGAGACTGCACCCTCCTTCCGGAAGTGTATGGGAAGCATCGGAACCTTCCAATGCGATGAAGGCGTCGCTGTAGAACAATTCAAACCCGATCGGTCTTTGACACAAACCATGTTTCGAATTGCAGGATTTTTACATAGATGATTCACTAGTATTCGCTGCTTAGGCTGATTCCCAAAGTGATGTAATAAAACAGGCTGAACACGCAAGGCGCGCGGTCTCTTGCCAATCACCCACATAGCGCCTGAAGATACCGCCGTCCAGGCATGCATCGATTGTCCCCTAAATACTCCTGCATCAACTTAAAAATAGAAGGGCTTGCGGCAACCATGATGATGATGTAGCCTCAAGATTGACATGCGGTGGTACTTTAAAGGATACATTGCAGGAACGGTTATTATCCCAGGTTCGAGGCTGCAACGATCCTGGACTGATACCCCGGTGTGTGAGCCCATCGCTCCAATCAAACATGAGGGACTCACGGTTGCGCCAGCACGTGTGCTCGCGAAGCTGCGGTCATCGGTATACGACGACCGTGCCGAAATCCTCCAATGATAATGCTTCGTCCTCGGTGAGCTGAGGGCAATCGTCCACATGGACGCAGGCGATGCGAACGGGGCGTAAAGCCTCCTCAATGGGGATCAACGTCGAGGATACATCGCTAGGACTCTGTGTGCGTGACTTCGCAGGAGAAGCGCCTCCCTGAACAGATGTCACGCGCGACTTCTTCAAGGGCCGTATCTTGCGGCCCAGTACGGCTGAGACGACATCGGTGCTGGGGGCATCCTTTCGAACCTCAGTGAGCACGTTGCCTGGTGGTTGTGCACGTGCATATACCACTGCAGAAAGACTCTTGAATTCGAAGTCGTGGCAGCTCCAGAGCGCTATTTCCTGTAACTTCGGACAAACTCTAACGCCACATCCGCGTCCATCTTTGCGCTCTGCATCCGGTGCGCAGCCATAGGCTTCCGCAAGTGCTTGAAGCATGTTGTCCAGACCCGTGCAAGAAATAAGCGTTAGCGATATCAGATTCGGCATATAACTGAGCATGAGCTTCCCGTGCCCGGCGAAGACATCGAGGTGTGACAGTGTGAAGTGTGTAAGGTGGGGAAGACGCGGATCACGGAATATGTAATCAAGGCGCGGGAGAGGGTGCTTGTGCTCGCAATCTGGCGGGCATTTCCCTGCGTGTGCAAATTCGAGTTGCTCGAGCTTGGGGAAGAGGAATTGGCGCAGCGAAGAGATGAGGGAGTCGCCGTCCTGGCAGCTCACGTACAGTTCCTTGAGCGCGTTCATGGATAAGACGCCACTGAGGGGTTCTGCTTGGATGTATGAGTCTGGTTCGTGCCAGTGATTACCGCGGAGCATGCTGACGTCGTTTCGCTTGCTTGGGGAGTCGGCTACTAGAATGTCCCATCGTTCCAGTGTGGGCAAAGCGAAGAAAGACATGAAGGTGTGTACGTCGCGGGGATATGCGAGCTTCCATGTCAGGGTTCTGAGCTTGGGCAGTTCGATGGGGGACACGACGACGTATTGATTTTCGGTTTGTCCTTCAGTGGAGCCCGCGAGAACAACATCACGAAGGGATGTGGCTTCTATAAGGACTAGGTGTTGGATCTCTGGAGTGAAACTCAAGAAACGATGTACGTGGGACATTCGCAGGACATAAGGAGAAGCACGCTGGGACCTTGGTGAAGGGTAGGAGAGCTCGAGAGTTCGGACAGGCCGTAATAACCATGATGGAATGAGGCGTAGCGGTAGTTGTTGGAGACGGAGGCGGGTGAGGACACTTGGCATTTCGGAGACGTGCTGTTTGCCCAGTTCATCCCAAGCTAGAAGCCGTGTGAGCGCAAAAGACGAACGAAGATCCGTGATGGATAGATCCAAGGAGCGCAATGACTTTAGTTCGTGAAGGTTATCTACGAGAGTTTCGACCATGAGTCGCATACTGGCAAGGCATGTGCACTGAAAGGTAATTGAGCGTACACGAAAGAGCTGAGGTGACAGGGTGTTGATCAACCCTTGAGACGCCAGTTTCTCATGTGCGGCAGCGTCAAGGTCATCAACGTGGTATGGCGGGGGAGAGAAAGTGACATCGAGGAGACTGAGACCTGAGCGATCCATAAAGGTGCATACTGGAGACGCGAACCACTTTCTGCATGTAAAAGAAATGCGCGACCACATTATAGAGGAGTCGAACGCGAGTTTACGCCATTTCTGGCATACATGGGATATAATGACGGGGGATGGATTGTACGCGAGCACTGATGAGGAATCTGAGTCGTCCTCCGCGAGAGAGAGAAAGATTTGGATAAGCAATTCGGAGGGCAGCCAATTGATTGGATTTCTCTGCCTCTGTAGGGCTGTTACTTGAGACGCGAGTGCCATACTCTCGGACTTGACTGAGTCCCTGAGACGCGCCATGTCGTCCAAAATACGGACGAAGTCATGCTCACGACGGTTCAGAATGGTGATTTGAGCTTGCAGGACGTCTATCTCGTGGTCAATTGCGGCGGCGGTTTTCCTAGGCATGTCGAGAAGAACGACGATGGAAATAGAGTTGAGGTTAGCTTCCACAACATGTGCCACAGAGGGGCCAAACAAACAACCTGTATTTCAAACTCCTAGTGACATCCACAACGCTGGTTGGTCACGCCGAGTCGAACTACACCACGGAGGGCCGTCGGAAACAGGCCATAGTACTACTATCTAGAACGGTAGGTGCACTGGCGAACCGTAAGAATATGACACAAGTCTGCTGACCACATGACAATGAATGTCCGAGGAAGCTTGAGCGGCTCACGCTTTACGTGATTCAAATGAGCTGACATTTGTCACGGGTTTGCCAGCAGTCTAGTAGTCCTGGTCGGTAGCACTATGTACCAGCTACAGTTTCGCGGCACCAAGCTCGCTGCTACGTGAAACCCATTCTCAAGGACAAGCTCTCGTAGTATTTGCATGGCGCGCCTCCTAATCGTTTATACATATCCACCGTGGTCAGCTGTTCCGACAGCATCGTGCACAGCGACTGGCGAATGCATGCATGACCTCTGTACGTCACTAGGACAGCTCATTTCCTTCTCCCACAGTCTCAGGCGGCTTATTTTCGCCTTTCGCTGTGATGGCTACACGGAAGAATGCTGACATTCGGCACAATATAAATACAACTCGCCACCAGCCCCCTTCCTTCTTCACCCAATACGACAAGTTGGTGCTACTCAGCCTGAGCATCATGTTCTCTCTACTGTTGGGCATCCTCTACGCCCTAGCACCTACGGTCTGCGCAAGTCTTTCACATATCCAGCGTGCCGCTGTAGGAAGCGAGTTCGCTGCCAGCTCGGCAACCTCGTATTCGATGAACGTCACAAATTGCCCAGGTTAGGCCGTTGCATGCACAATATCTTCGGAGATGAAACTGACGGTTAATGGGATGGCGCGTCTAGGTTACGCTTTGGGGTCCCTTCAAGAGTCTGACATCGGTCTCACTGCTCAACTCACACTCGCTGGCCCGGCGTGCAATGCATATGGACTAGATATATCCTACCTCTCCATCGAGGTTACTTACCAGTCTCAGTCCACGTGCGCCCTCTGTCTCCCCCGCCTCCGACTCTTGTGTGTCATATTCTAATCGTTGCTTTCAGGCTGCACGTCAAGATTTATGATACCGCCAACCAACAGTTCACAATCCCCGAGTCCGTGATTGAGCGACCCGCTGCTCCAACTACATCCTACACAGGCA
>MU837526.1:0-44929 GCA_029603245.1 Rhizopogon salebrosus TDB-379
TAAGTACATATCTAGGGAACGTGAATATGGTCTGGACTTACCTAGAGTGCATCAGACTGACGGCACCTTACACTCTTACGACGATGCAGCTGTCTGTACACCTTAGATTTAGAGGTTATCCTGCAGAGTCACCAGCAAACGTTGTGCACCCATAAGCTTGTGGCGCGGGAAATTGTCTACATAAGGTAGCTTCATGCCGCCATTCTATTTTTGGAAAGCCAGGGCTCAGGCCCTAGGCTCGGGCCCGCCGGAACCCCAAGCCAGGCCCTAGGCCCTTGCAGGCCGGCATGGTGGGCCCGGCTTGGCTTGGCCTGGTGAAGGCCTGAGGCCGGGGCTTGAGGGCCTGAGGCCCGGCCCGACACATCACTAGACACCACCAGTCAGTAGATAATACATGTACTCGCGTATACTGTGAATAGTTTACGGTCACACATTTGGCGGAGGTGACATGTGTCACGATAACATTTGGTGTTGCGTACATCCCATAATGCATAGAATTTTCACGGTCCCAGTGGTATGCATTATGAGCATATGCACTGTATGACCAACTTTTGGACCATACTATATTCAGTATTCCCTGAGTCCGAGATCCGACAATCTGCAAACTTGACATCCCGAGAAGGCTTTTCAAGGCCGCTGACTCGGAAATGAGCTAAAATTCTCCCTCATTTACACCCTCATTTATTTCTGCACCCTTCTATCATGACACGTTTTTACACTCGGTGAGGAATGAAGATCACACCTACACACCCTGCTTTACTCGACCGGTAATGTGCATTCATGCATGATCTTCGTTAACGGTTGCACCAACTTTCCGCTTTGGTCAAAGTGTGTAGTTGGTATACTCAAAAGAAACGACTGTCTTCTTTCACATAAGGCCTCACATATCAAATGAGTTATACCGAATGCCTATAGGGTTCCTGCGCCCAGACGCATGAAAGGGCATCGAGCAAGACGATTGATACTACATGCGCATCTGACGAATAAGGTGCTCGTAAGTAAGCAAGACCATCATGTCATAGCTTCGCCTTGGCCACCGCCCGCATACCCCGCGCCTTGTCTCTCAGCACCCTCCTCAATAGTTTTCCGCTTGGGTTCTTGGGGATAACATCAATAAGCTCAACACCACCGGCGAGCTTCTTGTAGGCCACTTTATTATCGGCGACGTGCTGTGAAGATGAATGTCAGCAAGACACGATTTCCCAATGCTGGAAGTGTTGACCTTCATAATGGACGCTTTTACATCGTCCGCTACACGAGGGTCCTCTTTGACACGTTGGGCGATCGTTGGGCGAAGGACAACAAACGCCAGTGGTAATTCACCACTGTAGTCGTCTGGTATTCCGACCACACATGTGTCGGTCACGTCGGGGTGATCCAGAATGCACCCCTCGAGCTCGGCAGGTGCGACCTGGAATCCACGGACCTTCAACATTTCCTATAAAACATTTTAGTGAGGAAAGGCAGACGTTTAAGGAGTATCAACCTTTAGACGGTCAAGGACTACAATTTCACCCCTGCGATTCATCTTCACCTCATCTCCGGTACGAAGCCATCTGGAAGAAGAATATCAGCAACCAGTGGCATGAAAGTATGCCTGCTCACCCATCGATAAAGGTTTCTTTCGTCCTGATCACATTACCGTGAATATGTTAGCAGATAAAAGAATGGTGACCACATACGCTTTCTCGTTGTTTGCATAACCAAGCGCCAGAGATTGCGTCTTTACAACGAGCTCGCCAGGTTCGTCGAAGTCCGCAAGAGTGCCATCTGGTTTCTCCACGCGGCCGATGATACCGGGCAGGAGTTGGCCAGCACTACCAGTCAAGTCACGCTTCCTATCTAGTGCCCAAGTGGTTATAACAGTGCATGATTCGGTGGTGCCTATGACCTTCTGCATAAATGATGGACAAGTATACTCCGTGGATGGACATACCGTAGCTCTGGCCCAGGGCGGCATTCGGAAATATCTGAACAAGTTGCTCCATGACCTCACGGGACAAGGGCGCTGCACCTGAGGTAATGTATCTGACATGACTAAAATCGTAATCCTTGACGGCTGGGTGCTAAATACCAAGTATGGATAAGTGAGTGGCCTAGCCATTCCGGAGTTACAGTTTACTGACCTTGCACAGCAATACGATTTGTGGGGGGACCAACCTAGTGAGTAAGACGATCTTGTTCACTTCGTGTCAAAGAAATGCCAGCGACGACGTACATGAGATGGGTTATGCGGTGCCTGACAATGCTCTTCAAGAACTCGAGAAAGTTGAATCTCATTGTTAAAACAATTGCCATCTGGATGTACTCCAGTCAATGTGCAGCTGCATATTTGGGAGTACGAGCGGCACACCCCACAGAAGAAAACATAATGGCTCTACACGAATATTAGCAATGAGAGGACTATGGTAGAATAAGCACATACAGACACCACCAGTCCGTAGATATCTGGAAAAGGCCTGTTTCACAACAACATCACGGCATTCCAAGGTTTGGCAATGGCTCACGATAAAGGGGAAGCACTACGTATTTCATCAAACCGAGCTTCTGGATAGACAGCAATGCACGTACCACAACTACATATGTCACCTGGTCTAAACCTCTGTTCCTCGAAATCCTCTCCGACTCTGTGGTGCGTCGCAAGTTGAATGATATTTGCAATCGGTGCGTAGTGGGGTATTTCAACGGCCTGCCATACCACGTAAGTGCGGCACTCATGACCTTGTGAAATGCGTACTCGCCTTCGGGCGACCAGTTGTCCCGCTGGAAAAATTCAAGAAAGCCACCTTAGTCTTTCCTTCCCCGGGAGCAAGCTTCCGTTCTATGAAGTTTGGAACACTTGTAAGACCTTGTGAAATCAATGCTTTGACAGTCACCGACTGCCCGGTATCAGCACCATCGACGTCAAAAAGAACTACGTGATCTGTGGCTATACCGGCGGCATGCGCTGATGCCAAGGCCACTTGAAGCGAGTCTGGGTGTGTAAAAATGACTGCTGCTTTCACTGCATTGATTTGATACACCAGTTCATCTACGGTGAATAGCGGGTTGGCACCGCTTGTAGGTGCGTCTCAGAGTGGTATTAGGCTGATTATAGGAACATGAACGTACGACACGGCAGCACCCAGTCTGTGAGCCGCCCAAGTAGCCACAAGGTAATCTGGGACATTCATATTATCAACCCTGACATGCGACTTCAAGCCAGCCCACGCACCAACATGGTTGGGACTATAGATCAACACTAGAGGAGGGTGGGCAAGATGAGGTAACCGTTAATACTTGATTGTGTTCAAATTATGACAGTGTCATTACCAACATCATCCTCCCCTGTATGGAAGAGTGATTCAGTACGTCGCAGTTAGCACCATGGAAACCAGCACACACGGATATTGTAACGAATACTCAGCGCGTTGGCCAGACCATACGTCCGAACTCGGAGCTGTAAAGTACGATCAGTCAATTTCTGTAAGAGTGCCTAAGGTTGACCGAAATAGCGGACTCCTACGAACTACCCTGCATTGCCTCACCGTCAGCACTACTTACTCACCTCTTCAAGTCCGATCTTTCTTCCACTCTGGTCATCAATAATCCACCCGGATCCATCCTTGCGCACAGGCTTCCTGACGTGCTCCGCATCTAGTGCGAACTGTGCAAGGGTTAGGTCATCAGGTATGTGAGGGAGGATTCCTGCTGGTGACACGAGTTCAGCCATGCTCTATCCGCCAATCCAAAGAGGCCAAGGACGATGAGTGAAAGTAAGGAATTGCGCTCTCATGCTCCGTACATAAGTACGTATCACGTTATTGGAGGGTTCCGTACGTCAACTGAACACATGATGCTGTCCGGTCTCCATGCCGAATTCACTGATCATTTTAGGCGCCCAACTTGCATTCAATTCGGGGGCAATGGTTTCGTCACATGCTGCTAGCTGTTCACCGCCTACTGCCCGTCTTCAAGCGTGCGAAATGCAGCATTAAGTCACAATAAGACATATCTGCGCAGAGGACCTTAGTTTTTTTACCTTGTGAAGTGCAGGATACAAAAGACTGACGTCGTCTGTGGCAGGTGTAGTCAAAGCATATACCATCCTCGCCGTTCGGGCTCCCGGTGAAGGTGAGAACAGTGACGGGAGGCATTGCCACATCTGTAGACTCTGCATCTAGCAACACCGAAAGTAATCATCCATTCTGCAAAAATTTTCTTCCCAACGGCGCATGCCGTTTTCATTATGCAAATCATACTGAGAAATATCCACGAGGAGGAATAGGAAAGCACGATTAGTGCTGGTTAGGTTCGGCGGGGTGGAGCAAGTACTCATGCCAATTGGTTCCGCGGAAGTAAACGGTCGGGTCGAATACGTGACTTTATTTTGTATCCCATGCAATTGTCAAGGGGGTTCCCTAGAAAACTCCCTACGCCTTCCGTCCATACAATAGCATGTAGTACTCACTATCGATTGAAAATTGCAGCACGGTTCTTGATCACATAGCATACAAGCGATAAGAGCCTCGACTGTGTGCTTCTGCTGTGATGATATCCACAACCTCATTCATGGGTCATCTGTACGTATGGAAGTCTCCGACGGTGAGGCAGGTGTCTCTCTGGCGTTGTGGGAAGCGTAAACTTTGGGCGAAGTTCAGATCATCGTTGTGCTGTTAGGATCTTCCCAACATCTCGATCCCCTCATGACCAGACGAAGTATGAGCCCACTTCAGTCGTTGCTCTCCCCACCACCGTACCATGTATTCCTTCTCCCTGTCGCCGACGCGCTCCTTTATTTCCGCAAAGAGTGCGTCGATCAGTTCCTTCCTCTTCTGATCTTCGTGAGCTGTATCAATAGCCGAACGGATGGGATCCAGCAAGCGAGGGAGCAGCGCCAGCGGCACCGCTGGCACGCACGAGATGAGAGTAAGATGAAGCCGATGCTTACGCTCATCGTCCCGATCGGAGGTGGATGAAATAGCAGCCAGAATCCAGTCGATGCAAAACCACGCAAGCGACAGATCGGCAATAGAGGCCGCACTCCGAACGAGGGCAGCAAATGCTAACCGGAGTTGCAGTGTGCTGAGCCTGCCCTCCGCTGAATTCTGTGAATGGCGGAACGTGGTCAGCGGCGCTCAAGAAATAAACACGAGCCTCTTACGTCTATCAAACAAGTCGCATAAAATGGTACGATCTTCCTCGTAAATCCCCCCTCCTGTTGTGACGCGGATTTCTGGGCATGCAAAGCGAAGATGGCAAGGACAACACTGTGTGCGGACTCGAACGTCTCGCGGTGACTAGCATCAGACAGGTGCCTACCACGTGTTAGGGGGTGGATCGCGACATGCGTGGAGGTCATGAGACTCACGGAAGGCACGTAGGAAACACAAGCTCCTGAATTGTCAATTCGCTAAGCACAGGAATGAGTTGTTCAATCGCTGAAAGTGCAAAGGCCTTCTTCGCTTGATAGAAGGGATGAGCCGAGGGGGGCCGCTGACCCGATTCAGCGACACACAGATCTCGAACGTACTGGTCGCTCCCAATTACGTCACTTCCGATGACGTCGAGAGCGAGGTAAAATAACCTCTTTAGTTCATTGAAAGCACCTTGGCCCGCACCACCAAACTGCGCAATCACAAATGACAGGTGTGAGAGTGCTTGCAGGACCGTTGTCGCGAGCACCGAAGTCGATGGTAGAGCCGTGGAAGTGGAAGGAATGTAGACAAGAGCAGAGAGACCCGCCTCGGTAATCATGATGACGCTGAAAAGGAGCGTCTTCAAGGTCGCCCATATGGCAGTCGTAACTTCCCGGGTAGCCGGTGCTAAGTATATCTGAGCTTTGAACGGTTATTATTTCAACGAGGCTCTTACACAACGACTTCTCGTCTGTAATCCCAGATAGGGTACTTGGAAACCAGTCGGCTTCAACGTGGGCAGTAATAGAGTTGAGTTTCTGATATGCTTCCAGGACTAGGGGCAGTGCAATATTCGGCCTATGGTCTACAAAAAGCGACACGGTCCTTGCGCACAACTTCGATAATGACCCCATGTAAGCCATCGCAGTCGAATTTGGTATTTTCTTGATGGAATGCACGATTGGACTGCCTGGCTGCATGAACGTTAGCCAGTCAATGACGTCTACGGCCTTGATAACTAACGGGAATGTGGATATCGAATTCTCCCTGTGAACATAAAGAAGTCCGGAGGGACGATAAGAACTTTCCACCATCGAATGCATCCTCGATGGTACGGAGAATCAATCCTAGTAAAGGCTGGCAACAAATTAATAAAGCGAGCTTTTTTACGTGGATGAACTTACAGAAAGGGGAAGTGCAGTAAATTTCTCAGAAGGCACCAAGAGAAGGGAATGGGATGCAATGATGAGTGACAATGCAAGAGCATCGGCTATAGTGGGGATGGTTCATATTTGCAAGGTAATTGCTGATGCTCTGCTCTAGGCACACACCTGATTCAGCTGCAGAACCGAATTCTTTCCCCCATGAATCAGACGTTGAGAACTGGTCTATGACGTCTGCAAATGTCATAACTAGTTCATCTTCGACTATACTCTTCACATCTCGCTCCTTTGCTGGCAAATGCTGCAGGGCATCCTCGAGGCCTAGAAGGAGTCCGCTACAACAGGCTAATCGAATGATGGGATGACCACCTTCGAGACCTTGGAGGACAGCGAGAGACCAGACGTTGAGTTGGGTGTCCAAGCTCGGAGAAAAGAGTCCGCTCGATTCCGCTTTCAAGGCCTGTAGTTTAGAATGTGTTGCGTGCCGGAAGGATGTACTGAGAAGTTCCAACTCTGAATGTGACAACGGATGGAAGACAGGGCTGCTAACAATAGTCGCAGCAAGAGGCGTTGGAGAAGGAGTGATATTCGCGAGGTAATGGATGATGAGAGCCTGAATGGTCGGCAATGGTGTCTTGACGGATTCTGGCCTCCGAGTTCCTAAGCTGCTGAGTAGGAGAGTATATACTCGATCTGGCGCTGCCATGTATAGAAGCGAGAAATGTGCAGAACGGAGCGCTGCTGGCTGTTGACTTTGTGGGGTACCCGACTTGAAACCTGTGCAGTATGCGCGAAGTTCAAGTTTACAGCACACTGTTTACTCAGTCTTCCCCAAGCTTCCAATAATCAATTGCAAAACCAATCATTCGAAGACCTTTTCAAAACATCACACCCCGACTTCATTGCGAGGGAGGAAGGTCTATCTTCCTTCGAGTCTAGACTGACCACACACTTAAAGGAAGACAGTCGTTTCTTCAAGGTTCTGTACTACCTATCATTCATTGGACCTGATCGCCTTGTCACGATCATCTTTCAATTTTCAAGGCTGATACATTACCCTTGTGCTTATGTATCTTTCCGGAGGCGAATGCATGCTTCGGTCTGGTGGCAATTCAAATTTGCACTTTTTGCGTGCAACGTTACTCATCTATCTGCGCCGGTCCACCTTGCCTAGGCCCGAAGAAGCGAAGTTCACCCCTGCTTCTAGACTCACCGCACAGTCATACCAGACATCGACGGTAGGCTCACGTTCCTCATCTTGATTCTTTATCGCCCATGTGCTACTTCGTTTCCTGCCGCGGTATTTTTCTGAGATTGGCTTCGCTCATGCGCCACGCCGCCAATGAAAACGGTAAACACGGACCAGCATCCTGATTCAAACGTTTCACGGAGTTATTGATGAAGCATCGATAAGGCCGGACCTCCAATTTGATCATTAAATGGGCTTCGTTCGACGCTTTGGCCCATGTGATGGGCGAACCGAACATCTTCGAACTCAGCTTGAAAAGTGTCTGAGCGCCGTAGCATCACGAGAACTCATCAGTATGAGTGTTTCTCCGGTGGCATAGCCGGATAGCGGTGAGTGGTAACTGCTTCGCCGCCGTTCAAATTAATGTCTCTGTGAATGACATCAATGACCCGAGGAATTTGGTGCCTGGTTATGCTTATTCATAGGTTGACGTTGCAAGACATCTCTCTCTGAGCTGTGCAGTTGCAGGATACTCCCGTTCATTTCTCCCATGTGATAACCATGATGACCGGCGCCGTTGTTCTGCGCTTATTAGAGATTGCATCATGAACCTAATGTTGCCTGTCGCTTTCATGCTCCACATGGATGTAGTTTATGACATCTTGTATGATATCAAAGAGCAGATATTAAGGTCAGGCTGTGGTCCCCTCCGAGGGACTGAGATAATGAAAAACGCGAGGATAAACAAAAACTGATTTCCCAAGATCGTTCGGACAAGCTGAGCCCGCGCGCGAACAAAGGGAACGCTTATGTAATGTGAGTAGGGGTATTCAGGGTCTTTGAGAATTCTGGAACCAATCACCTTTTGCAACAACTTGCAGCCTTTGACGTTGCTCTTCCATTCCCTACTCCTCGTCCCCTGCGTCATTCTTGTCGTTGCTGCTGTTGTCGTCGAACCATCGTCAACGCTGCGCTCGACCCCGACAAGGTTATTTCTCCTCCCTTTCTTATCCATTGGCCCATCTCCCGCAGGTTTCAAGGCAGTAAAGCAACCATAATATATCCCACTTCCCAGCTATACCTTCCCTCTACCCCTCCTTGAAGAAAAGGCGGTCCCCCACTTCCAATATCTCCCACCATACCCTCTTCTGATTAGATAGTCTTCCAATGGCCCCCAACCCATCCCACAATTCACCTTGGCCTGCTGCAACTCCACCAACTTGGAAATCAAAGAGAAAGAGGGAGCCTGCTGTCAGGTCCTCTTGGCCCTTGTCGTTGGAAAGGAGACAAGGCACTACTATCACGAACGAAAGTGATATCTGTACGTGTATATTTAGTTATGCGAGGATCCAGTCGCGTCTTCCTCCTCGTTCGTATCATATGCTAACCTGTCGCGCTAGCCGCTGCCGAGACTCAATGTGAAATATACGCCAACAACGATCAAGTAATCTGCTTTCCAGACGCAGGCAGTTACGTGTATCAAAACCAGTGGGCAGGCGTTGTCTGTGAGTATCTCAACGTTTACGTTTTCCCTGCATTGAACCTGAAATGATCACAGGGAACAGCAGGCGGCCACAGCTCACACAAACCAACATTGTCCAGCTATTCTTATATGATGCCGATACGAACGAACCCATTCTCAATGTCACGAGAACAAATCCCACTAACAATGCTGGTGAATGGAATGAGCTAGTGGATGACACCTGGTTCGGAGATAGAGGCCTCACATGGCAGCCAGGGCAGAATTTCTCATACCCATTCTATTGGATTGTCACCAATCAGAACGGTCTGCAGGACTCCCTGACTATAAATCCCACGTTCACAGCTATTCGTGCGTTTTGTCCCGCAACAGTTTATGCATGTACTAACATGTTGTGAAGAAACTACATATGCAGATGCTGTCATTTCTTCCATGTCCTCTTCATCTGCTGCCGCCGCATCGTCCTCATCCCTAGCTGCCGCATCTTCCGCATCGCTAACTAGTGCCCATGGATCATCTGCAACTTCGACAGCATCCTCATCGGGGAGTGTTCAACAAAACAGCGCAGATTCAGGTTTTCCTCATTGGGCAATAGCAGTTATTGTTGTACTTGGATTTCTCGCCATCATAGCCGGGGGCGTTCTGGTCTGGTTAATTATGCGCCGCCTACGGAGGCGTGAGCAACTCTCGAATCGTGGGTCCATGGGTTCGTCATCACCCATGATGGCTAACGTGCAGAAATCACACTCTCCTCAACTACCGCTGTTGGGAGGCGTCGGGTTGGCGGCTGTGACGGGTGGCCGGACATCATCGGAACAACATCGACCTGGGTCCATCGTATCTCCAGATGGTGCATCTGAAATCTCACGGGCACACTCCATGGGAGACTCCGGCCCGTTTTCAGGGGCTGATGCAGCCATCATGGCCGATGCATTTAGGAAAGCACTGCGTAAACCTGATTTTGCAGGGCCACCTGTTGACGAGGCCGATGACCGTAGAGACGATGCAATCATGAACCGTGAATTGAAGGAGGAAGGACGGGATTTACGGAGTGTCAGTTCGTCACGAGGTGTTAGAGTGGAAACCCTGGGTGATGATGATACTGCTGATACAGTGCAAGATCACTAGGATTTCTTGTGCGCTTTTTCTTCTTAATCTTATTTCAGTTTCAGCTTCTCAACGTTGGTTGTATATTCCTCGGATACCTTTAGCAGTCTTTCTATTGTTGTCCCACCTTCATCGCCGTGTAGTTCGCAAATATTTGCACCCCCGCATCTGCTTCCCATCCTGACCCGCATAACTCCCCCTAGGCTCCACTTTTTACCCCCAGCCCTTTCGCGTTCCTTTTTCCGCCATCACAAGGCTGGTCTTTTACTATTCGGCCGCTATCGTCGCGATTCTCAGTAATTTCTAGTAGTTGCAATTTTTCGTTCAGATTCCCAGTACTTACCTCCGTATTTCCTCACGGACATCGTCCCGCCGCTCTTTGCACCCACACATGGCACCACTGCCCGTTGTTGCATATACTTGTTGGACAATGTCTTCCCACCCATGCTGCCATGCCACCCACGGTGCATGTTTTCTCTATCTCAATTACCCACATTCCTTTCTACCAAGCAGGCAACCAACAGCAGCGTGCATGTGGACCATGCCAGTTGGGATAGACGTTCCCCTACTTACCCCAGGACAACGGACGCGCCAACTTTGGATATTTCACTCTCCGAACGCTTCTCTTTCCACTTCTTACAACCTCATTCCCCATTTTCTCATTTTTTCTCTCTCTTTTGTCAAAAACCTTGTTGATCATATACATATGCCGTCTAGGTTACCCTACGACTACATAGGCAGATTCTCCTTGTAATAATGATGATGACGATGTTGATGATGAAAGCGATCATGAATAATTTGTGTTGTCCGCTGTACGTAGGGGTGCTAGGAGGACTGACCGAGGAAGCGAGATTGCTCCTCCGATTCGAAGTTTTGAACTGCATGGAGAATCGGGGTATGGATTTGGTTCCGTCGGTATTGATCCCATCAGAGGAACGAGTTTCAGGCATCAGGTGACACTGATTGGACATAGACGCCGCCGGTGTACGTATGTATGACAGGTGTACGTTGTCTGTTATATTGTTCTTGCGCCCATGTCGGCGAAGTAAGGCTGACTCGGGGTGGACTAAAGTGCAAAGCAGCGGGCCATGTCCTCGTCCATGGCGCCACTTCACAGGAAAGCAGTGCCTGGGCCTGACCACGTAGTCCGTTCGCCGGCAAGGGCTGGTGACGACTGATCAACGATAACAATGATAAGGTCATCTTCCTCGGGGGTCCAGGCCCGCCATCCACTATTATTCAACCTTACAAACGAATGTCAATTATAGCACAGGTATAATTACTGCAGCGGTTGAACAAAAAACGAAGGACAGCGAATAGTACGAGAGGCTAATAAAAATGCTTCATGAATACATACTATACACTGGGTTATCTATGAAAGAAGAGGTTCTTTCTAAATGTGGCGTTGAAGCTCGGTGAAATTTGTATTTTCCTCGGGGTTGAGGCGGGTGTAGACAGTGTCAGTGTGCGACGGAGCGATCAGGTACAATTATATTTCATTGTTGGGCCGTGAGGTGACGCATGAGCAGTTCATAGCTGGCCAATTTATGTTAATGAAGGCTGGGGATGAGCCACGGAAAATTTGGACGCACGTTAAAAGTGTCACGGCGCTGTTCGGCACCGTTCGGAACAGATTGACCGAAAGACCTTTGTAAAGTCCCGACCAGCCTTCTTTTTGGATAATCTTGCGTGTCGTATATACGATCCCGCGGCGTGTATGGGTTTTGATCATCCCGTCCGAGGATGCGTCCTCCGCTATTGGTAATCGGAGTGTTTGCATCCGTGTTCGTACGACTTCATGAGGATACGTTGCGATGGACGCGACCATCTTCGCTATGCCAGAACATAGTAATATCGTGTCACCCCGTAACGGCTCATCGGAGTCACCCTCTAAGTTCATTTTTAGATCTCTATAAAATTGATGCGGAATCCACTCACGCGCCCACATTCTAAGTTTTTCGTATAGGGGGAACTGGACGGCGACATGCAAGATCCCAAAAAGACTAGGTAGCAGTCCGCGGTAGAATGCGCGGATGCCCTCTGTACGGTATATTGTCAAGGCTGCATCGAAGGTATGTCGGTATCTAACTTCTCGCCTTGATTGCGTCTATTCATGTATGAGTCGGAACAACGATTTGAATTGTATATGATATTGAGAAAGAGACTCGTACCATGAAACGGGTCTTAATGACCCATAATGGATTGGTACAGGTTGTGCTCGCGGCACCGGCAATCATTGCGGAGAGGATGTGAAGGGTCCATGGGCGGTCACGGTTGGCGGGCTGGTACCCCTTTGGCTGTGCAGCAGGGTATATTCGGTCATGTTTATGTACTTGGCCGAGTGGAGGTTCTCCGAAGCGTGTCTTGATCCCGTCATACACCGCAAAGTAGATCGCCCATGTTGGAAGGTACCCCAACATGGTGGGACCGAGACCACGATACATGCCACGTATACCATCGTGTCTGAGGGTGGTTTTGACGATGTCTAGGAGGTGTTTGCAGGGACGATAAGGGAGATGAAGACGGAAATGAATGGCTTGGAGGACGTACCAAGAACCCCTTGATAGCCCTGCTGTCCTTGGACTATACGCTGAGCTTGTAACTTGGTCTTGACGACGTCGAGCGGACAGGTTGCAACACTAGCAACGAGACCTCCGCCAGCGCCAGCTGAGCTCTTGCTCAGAAAAAGTGGTAGTGTGCAGCAATAATAGCGCACCGATTATGCTGTTTGCAGTCCATTTTGTCTTCCTTGACTGCATATCTCTTCCCCGCGAAGGGGGGCTCTCGAGTTTTATCGCTTTATGGTCGGCTTGATCCTAGGATGAGATGTCTTGACTACAAAGTCAGACCAACCTAAATAATCGCCTCATACCTGTCCCGACACCTGATCCTGTCCACCCGGATTTTGCCGAGCTCTTCCGCTAGTCAAGTAATTCAGATTCCAAGTTGCTTGTCACCACCAGCTAAGCTACTCTGGTGGTAAGGAAATAATAATACTGTTGGTCTGGTCTTGCGTAAATGTAGTTAGCACTTCCTGGGCGTTTTCGGGGACCCCGGGTACGTGAGTGCGCATGTTTTGTGGCTGTGCAGACATTACTAAACACCTCAAGCATGTCGGTAGTGGTGCTGCTTTCCTCCAAGACAATTTCTTATCGATAGCACTTATCGCACCCTTCCCGTTCATTGATTGTAAGATGTGTGGGTATCTGCATATGAGACTATATATTTCTGCATAACAGTGTCAGTCTTCATGCTTTCGAATTTCAAGCAAACCATCATGAAGTATCCAGCAGTCCCTCTGACAGCCGGCTGATTGTCATGGAACTTGGATGATAGAAAGATCGGACACGAAGTTCGTACACGTGTCAGGCGCTGATTTGCGGTGAGTGCTTTTTGTTGATGATCTTGAAAGAATATGTGTCGTCAAAGTTAACCTTTCGCGACCTTCCTCAACAGCTCGTGTTTGAGAGAGGTACCGTCAGATCTAAGGGCGGAATGGTAGGAATTGTGACGTCGGGATTATGGATGGGTCACGGGGGTCATGAACATTACCATATGCACGTAAGCAATGAAATCGACGAGTAGCAGTGGACAGCTACACTGCGACAAATGATCTTCCGAGGCTCTCTGCGAGGATGAAATATCTAGTTCAAAGGTACCAAAACAGATTACTCCTTGGTTTTGATATTTACTGCTAGCAGTGTTCTTACTCTGAAGTAGGAAGGACGTAAGCCCAGGTTTCAATTACAGACCTTCGAGATAGCTCCATATGTGCCACGTGCAAGAAGTTGGCCTCGCGTTCTCGCTGTTTGAAAGGGATAGAGTCCTACTTGAAGTGGCTTCCTTGAAACTGCCACAGGGACCTGCCAGGCGGAATCGAGGATCCCTCAAGACAGCCCTCCTTTAAAGTGTAAACTTATCATTCTCCGGTGAAACCATACCCAGAAAACGTTCCGAGCGGGCACTTGCGCAGGACAAGGCAGTCAGTGAGAAGGTCACGACTCTCTCAGAGGCTGAATGTAACTTCGAGACCACGAGTTTACACATTGTGGTCGTGTGGGTATCGTCAGAACTCTCATTGACCCGCAGAGTTTTGTCAGTCATGCCTCTGATCAATCATCAGTTGTCGTTTCAAAACAAACTTTCCACTTAGTTGCCTCCTGCTGGGCATAGGTCGACATGACTGTCGAGTCTCAACAAAGTTCTGAGGTGCATCGAACCAATCCGACGTTCTTCAGTGCGGGGCCTCTTGCATCCCGGCATTTGGAGGGCAAAGGCCGCTGCGGAGAGAAGAGGCAAGGAGCTCGAGGAGTTGTTGATGGAGCTCTCAGAAGCCTGCTTCAATTTCAGGTAGGGATTATTCCCCCATTGGATGTTTAGGCGGGGTGCTAACAATGTTACTAGGAAATTTTCAACGAAGAGAATGGGAAAATATTTGTCTGCTTTGGTGCATGACATTCGCCATCCAAGGATAGAATCACGTCTTTTTTTCCCTCGAAGAGTTTGATGGTGTCTGTAACGTCAACTCGGGATGCACTACGCGCACCGAGGGTATGAAAGACATACATGACGTTACTTCCAGAACGCCGGATATCATGTTCAATCGTAGGTAGTAATATGCCTGACTTTTGTCACGGTCGATTCACCTGAGGAAATATGTCAATTCAACCCCGCGAATAATTCAATCCCGCGATGCAGCATTCGAGAGGCACATGAAGACTGGCGCGAAGAAAAATGTGCCTTTACTGGAGTGTTGCGTTTGACCTTTTGCACCCTTGCTTGGCTATGACATCTGACAAGACTACATTACGGAAGTGAAAATGGTCAAGAACGCCAAGGACATAACTGCTTACCGAATTTTTTATTCTCTGGCGTACCTTGATGCCCATGTCCCGTCAGACAGAGACCATGGGATGTACCATCAACTCAAGGAGGAGCACGGTCTTCCGTTCGATAGTGTGTCCTGCATCTGGGGCTACCGGTAAGGTAAATTCATGTATCGGACTACTCATTGTGTCATCTTTGAGATCAAGGACGACATTAAAAATGTCTGGCAGGCCCATCAGAAGAGCGTTGTTGCCCAGGAGAAGTCCGGAGCTATGTCACATTTGCTTTAGATATGACGCAATCCGCTGTTTAGGATACTTCTTGTTTCCCGGTTCCACCGCGGTCGTGACATGAAATTTAATTTGTATTCGTCTTTGCTGAACTTTGTTCTGTTGGCCGCGGCAGAATACTCTCACACAATTGTCTGGGCCCCTTTGGAGTATTCTCCTGGGCTGTGAGCTGCGGTAGCGAACCTCACGAAGACGGCTCCTGAAGGATGCGAAATGACGACGTGGCCACATTTATTTCCATATTACAGACAATGTTTTATAGGATTATCGAGCCGGACGATGTACGCGCAATCCACGGAACAGTTGTGGCAAGCACCCTCATAATGTGCTTGATAATCGGTGCGTTGTGCTGTGCAGCCAATGCGAGGATTGCGCGGCGCGCCCTTGGGGGAGTGCTGACGGCATGCAGCAGTGCTGGGAGCCCAAGGTGCCCAATAAGATGTCTAGACACTGGAGCCGCTATCGTCTGATTGAAAGATAAGATTGATAAAGAGGCTGGTCTCACGTATAAGCATCCGGGACGTGAACCGCAGCCACGTCGTAAACGCCTGGCTCTTTTACCTTCGGCAACTATTCTTTGCCAAATTGCACGGCGATTGTTTGCGGGACTTGGTACTGCAGAGGGGGTCTAATGACCTAAGCGAGTCGCTTGGGTAAAGAAAAGTCAAAGTCTAGAAAAGCGCTCTCGGCATCGTCGCTATGAGATGGGTGGCCCGTACTTACTCCTGACGCCACCGTGACCGGCTGAAATTGACGCCATACATATGGGCTACATAAACTATTAGCCGGTCAACGTCACTGACTGCCGAACTCGCTGCCCCAAAGTTGAGGTTGACCGACTCAAAAGTAAAAGGGATACAATACTAGTGGTAACTTTTGGTAGTCTCTATGATCGGAAATTCATAAATGGTAGAGGAGCCACGTGGCTGGTATACCATTCTAGCATTCCCCTTGCACCGCCCGCAAGCTCGATCTAACTGCGAGCCTCTAACCAACAACGCCCAACGGATAACCAGCAAACAAAGGGTCCAGAAAACCAAGGGTATAGCTTATCTGGATCTGATTAGACAAAACTAGGGCAGAAGTATGAACGGGGGGAAAGAACCGAAAGTGAGTAATGAACGTGCCCGCCAAGACGCTTGTGTTACTCTTCCTATGATCTTCCTTACGAACGTCTCCCCTTTTCCAGCCACCGGTCTCGAACAACTCGGCCACCAATATCAGGAAATTACCTGGAACTCAGGTAAGCGCCACCCCTTGTTTCGACCCATGTCAATCACTACGTCCACTGTTCCCTCCGCTGCTATGGTCGACTTTGCCATTCCTGATATTGGCGTCCGCCCAAGGCGCCGCAGCTGGCTGGCATGGAACGGTTTGCAGAAGGACACTGCCAAGCACATGCCCAGAGCAACGTTGCTCTTGGACACAGGATTGGCATCCCCAATAGAGGAACGCGAACAGACTTTTCCTCCTGCGGACTCAGGTGCGAGCGTTATACGCTGTGAGCCAAGGTCAAAGAAGACCTCGCGGCCGAGCACACCGATCCGCAGTTCTATTTCTTCTTTATCCCAATTACTTTCCTCGCACTCATCTCCCTCTGTTTCCCATATACAGCAGTATGACCAGAGTTTGCCATACAGTGGCTCCACCTCATCATCCTTTGCTACATCGCCACCTCTGGGGGCTACCAGACCATCCGAACCTCGCACTACTGGATCATTCGGAAAAATGTCTTTCAACTCCATGATGGGCGGTCTTTCCGCACTATCTTTATCTCGCACAAACACAAATACAAGCGAAGATAAAATCAAGGAGTCACGCGGACGCTCGGCAAAGAAACGGAAACCTCGTGCCTCATCGTTTGTGCTCCCGCCCTATGCAAAGGAGAAAGAGAAAGATAAGGATACAGCATCGGTGGCGTCCAAGGAATCCATCCGTGCTCGCTCGACATCTCCTTTCAGTTTTCGGCGTTTCCGTCCCCGCAGTCGCGAAGCATCTCCCACTCCCCTCCCCTTAGAGGAATCAGACTCCGAGTCCATCACCACACGACGCACACCCTCTGTTCGACCCCGCAATGCTTTCGCAGATGATCCGGATTCAGGTTCGGAGTATGCTGAAGAAACAGAAGATGACGAGGATGAGTGGAGCGATGATGCCGCGGGAATGTTCGACTTCGTTACCGAGAGGAATACGGAACAGAACGCGCTTATAGCTGCGCATGAGATGACGATCGGAGAGATGGACCCCGATGACGCCGGTATGGATCCCGACCCATTGGGTGAAGGTGTCAATGTCGTGGTGCCACCCGAACCCTACTTCCCTTCCACTTTGAATCGGTCGAGTTTCGCCTCGATCAAAGGGAAACGAGGGGGTGCTAAGCGGAAGAAGTCTCGTCATCACGAAACCCTTCCTTTGCAAACCTCTCGTCCATTATTCCAGCGTGATAGGTGCACGATCACTGTGACTCAGGGCAATCCGGAGGCATATAACAGGCGAAGGCGGACGTACATTGTCGCTAGCGATCTCAGTGAAGAAAGTCGTTATGCTGTCGAGTGGGGTATCGGCACCGTGATTCGGGACGGCGATAATCTGTGAGTGTCCTCACCACTCGAGCTTTCCCATTCGTTAATGTGCAGGCTCATCGTCACGGTCGTGGAAAACGAGGCTAAAGGTAATACTTTCATGACCTGTGTATACACGTTGTCTTAATATCTATGCTACAGTTGATCCAGCCATCCCGAACCCGGTAGATCGCACCACCAGACTTCGTTCTCAACAGGAAGTAAGACAACCTTTTCTTGTATGCTGTCACTATGAACTCATGTTGGCTCACAGCGTCAAGGCCTCGCCTACATCCTCGTCCGTCAAGCTACATCGCTCCTGCAACGCACGCGCTTGAATGTGACTGTCTCCTGCCAAGCATGGCACTCGAAAAATTCGCGCCATATGCTCCTTGACATCGTCGACTACAACGCACCCACAATGCTGATCGTGGGATCCCGAGGTTTAGGCAAAATCAAGGGGTGAGTGCATCCTGACGTCGCTTCATGCCCTGGAACTAAGTTTCTCCGCAGCATCCTCCTGGGCTCGACATCGCACTATCTCATTCAAGTAAGTTTCAACACATGCTCTGAAGTTACCGCCCTGATACTTTACCTGGTGTTGTTAGCGGTGCTCTGTTCCAGTCATGGTTGCCCGCCGCAGGCTCAAGCGGCCACCCAAACGCTCCGCTCACCTCGCCAAGAACCGCATGCACGTCTCTCTCGCGGAGGCTGGGATCGACAGAGTCGCTCCCAAGGTCGACCAGGATGTCGCAGTCATGCGGGACGAGATGCAGCGCGACGACGACCGGCGGGGCGAGAAGGAGAGGGAGATCCAGGAGGATGGCGAAGAGGCTGGAGAGGAGACAGGAGAGGAGGGCAAAGGGGATGGCGCAGAGGGCGAAGGGTACTTGGGAACGAAGGTTAGAGGATAACGACCTCTGGAATGCATAAATCCATCCCGTTCACACACTGCACTATTTTTTATTATTTCTTTCTTTCCTTTTTTATGTATTGCTGCTTACTAGCAACTGTGTAGTAGCTACTCTGGAATACTAGGACTGACACTGGTCCGGCTCTTATTTATAGGGCGCGGCTTGAGGCTTGACCTCTTGACTCGCATACCATCTGACATCAAAGTTCATCCGGCAATAGCCGGGTGTGTGTATCCTCCACCATCGTGCACAGTGGACGTCATCTAGCAAACGCCCATAAACTATGGTCAGAGTGACGTATAAAGAGCAAGTACTTGCCGAAGACCCCAACCCCGTCGTGGTAGAGGGCAACTACTACTTCCCCCCTGACTCTGTCAATAAATCGCTCTTCACGCCTTCGGGCACGAGGTGAGGGTCCAACCCTTATTACGACTGCTGATAAGTATGAGAACGTACGCTGAACTTCAGGCAGCACGGTATGTCATTGGAAAGGGTGAGCATCCTAGGGCCCATTGCTCAGTGACGTGCCCACGTTTATGCAAAGCCCCCTGAAGAACGGCATCGTATTATTCTGCGCAGATCCATGGTGATGTGGTAAAGGACATCGCGTGGTATGTCAAGTTTACTATACGAGCATCGATACTGAGCTGCACGGACTTATAGCTGCACGGACTTATCTCTCGATTAGGTATTATCCAGATCCAAAGACCAAAGCATCGCATATCAAAGATCATGTCGCATTCTACAAGGTAAGGGTTGTTTTCATAGGTCCTTTACCAGGCTAACCTTGCATTAGAATAAAGTAACTATCGAGTGAAAGAAAAATATTCACGAGAGTGCCGTAGGGGAGCGTACGTAGCGTAGCGATTCATTGGTAGTCCGAATCATGTAGTGTTGTAAACGTAAGTTCTAGACCCTCGAATAGCTGATGTGTTACAAATGTTACGATCTCGCTAATCGATGGACGGCTTGTACGAGGTAACCAACATTGCTGTATAAACTCCCAGTGCGCGGGCGCTATGTGCGATCCCTTGGGAGGCTCAGGTTTCTTACCTCTGATGACTTGTCCCAACACTACATTATCCCCCTTCACATTGTAGTAGGGTACCTTGCAAGTCAATACCTAGAGCATGCGCAAAGTGAGCCCGAAACTTTCGCTTGAAATCCGTGTCACTAACCTGCAGGGTGATACTACCAAAGGAGTATATGTCGCACTCGGTGCTAAGCGGGACCGCTGCCACAATTCCTTCATCCTCTGGTACTTCAAATAATTCTGCAGCAGCCCATCGGATATTCCCCCCGATGGTGCTCGTGAGATAGGAGGGACCAGTGAACTCCAGGATCATAGTTGAGAGACCAAAATCAGCCAGACATGCCCGTCCATTGCTACCAATCAATACATTTGACTAGAACCGGCGCATAAGTAATAAAGATGACGTGTTTTGTATGACACAGACCCCTGTCAGATCGCCATGGACAATTGAGTTACTGTGGACTGAACCGGCATGTTTGAAAAAATCGTGGTGCAATAATGGACGACGCACGGTATTGCAATCCAAGGGTAATATCCTTCAGCTGATGTGTGGCAACAGGTGAGCAATCATCTGCGATACTCCGCATAAAAGGCTTACAAGGGAGAATTTGTCTTGAGACGACAACATGTCTTGTCGGCACTCGAGAAAGTTCGTGAGAGTTCCATTATCCACCCATGGGCAAATCATTGCGGGGTAGGGCCCGAAGTCGTTTGCCACTCCCCACAGTGGAAGAATACAGTCATGCTTTAGACGGCTCCAAACTTTTAGCTCACGACGCACTCTCTAAGCCGAGTAATCATGAGATACACTGTGCCTCGCCACGAAAGAAGACATTACCCTCGATTTTTTCCGCACTAAGGCATCATCATCCGACTCGAATGCACGAATGGTCTTCACTGCTACCTATATCACGTTCAGTATAAAGCAGGAAGTGCCGCAAGCTGTGCCTACCTTGACGACTTCATTTGGTTTCACTAAATCACACTTCCAGATATCCCCAAAGCCTCCAGAAGCGATGGGATAATTCGACCTTCCCTGGAGTTGATTGGTGAGATCTTCCAGTTGATCTGACGCAGAATCTATCGAGTTTTGGGGGAACCATCCCTCTGGTACAATTGTGTCCGAATTAGATGAAGTAGAAGCCTGGCTAACTGCGTGAGTCAGCTGTATATGTCAACGGAATGTTCATACATTCAACAGGAACTGCGCCGGGGTGAGAGGGACGGAGGAAACTTCTTTGAATCTGACCTCACGCGACTCCTGCGAAAAGTCAAGCTTGTCGCGTCGTCGTTTGCCCGCCGTCTGGCACGGAGCAAGGTCTTCCACATTTGTGGCAAGCTTTCTTTTGGTCCTGTTCAGAAGTGCCTCTTCCTTCTGTAGTACCCTAACCGGGGATTGCATCCTGTGAGAACTCGCGGGGTCGCGTGGTAAAGGACGGTGTCGGAGAGAAGCTGGACTCTCTCCACAAGAAAGCCCTAAAGAGGGAACCATGAGAGATGCTGAGCTCTCTCCACGAGAAAGCCCTGAAGGGGGAACCGTGAGAGATGCCCTGCGATCAGAAGAGGGAGAGCTGGGTATAGACCATGAAGACAGAGACAGAGGCGACTCGACAAGGCTCGGGGATAGCGAGCAGTAGGATGAAGAAGGGGATGGCGTGAAAATAAGCATAAAGGGTGAGTCGGCAGCTACTGTGGGTGGTGGGTGAGGTGGGATGAACTGAAAGCCTCCAATATCGGATGGTTCAATCGGGTTATCCAGGAACTCGTAGAAATCTTGAGTTGTATCACCGAAAAGCATCTCAATTTCACCGAGTGCGGAGCTCAGGTCTTGTAATGGTGAAAACTGGTGGTTCGACGATTCATCTGAGGTCCTGCTTAGCTTGAGCGTAGACAAATGACAGGTATCGACTTACATCCCTCGTGAGGGAGTGTAGAAGGGGACATAAATGGCGCGGACGGAGGTTAGCGCTAGCGCTCAACTTTGAGCCTATTAATATTTGCAATGGGGTCGGCGACAGAGCAGTATGGCAATAAAAGTATGCACCTCGTTTGATCGCGCTCTAAGGGACTTGCGACAACGTGAGGGTTGGCTGTTGGTGCAGATTTGAGCCAATGCGAGATGCTTGAAGTGAGCTTGACCGATTGATTGCCGAGTACAATAAGACTGACACGGGAAGGGTCAATTGCAGAAAAGCTTCATTTCAATTCTCACTCCCATTGACACCTTCAAGCTTACTCATCTTTTAGCTTCCATTCCCACATCATGATTTACTCTCTCCAGCGTCGGTGCATCTGAGGATCAAGAACCGCTGAGTCGTCAGCGGACGCGCAGCCTGGATTCATGGGCGAGCATTCTGTATGAATGGCACCCCCGCTATGATAAGGTTCTCGACTGGCTTGTTTATTCTCCTGACCTCGATCCCCATCGGCTACCCTGCCACTAACGCGCGCCGAACAGTTGGATTTCATAGTAGACGAAGCCACTCTCAGCGCAATCGGTAGGGCTCCAAGGCTGCTTGCGAACCTTGTAAGATGTCATACCAACGTACCATATACCATCTCACACCCGTACGGCAAAGCTGCCATCAATGCATGTGATGTCTCTACCGACTCACCTAGTTGGCGTACAGGGGCCATCTCTGTGCATGGGGCCTGAAGAGAGACGGAGTAACATATGGGGTAGCGATTATGCGCAAGCACCGGAAGGGCCAGATGGAGACAATCAAACTCGTCGCTTCACAAATGAACGCCCTTGTTTGTGCGATTTCTCCCTAAGTCTGTCCATCAATCGCCCCTCGCGCACGAGGTGAGGGTGTGCTGCCTTGAAATGGCGAGCATCTTGGGGCCCATCGCGGATGAACATCCATGGGCCCACTATGGTGCTAGACACCATGCACGTTTTTGTTGCTAGTTCTTGTGCGTTTTAGCGCATTGTTGTTTGCGCCTGTGTTTGCGCGCCGCGTGCGTCGTTAGGAACGGAGTGAGCGCTCAGCAATGGTTTCAACTGCTTTCGGTCACTTTCAAACACCACACAGAACGGATGAACTATCCCCTCTGGTCATGTGCCCCATGTTGTCGAAGTTCCTGCAATGTGAGGCAAACAGGTATGTCTCACTCGTGTCACTTTCGATCACCAGGTCCGGTGGTCTCTCTGTGGCCATTGTATGCTGGGTGCGAGTTAGTGACCAGGGAAACGCACCAAGGACCCCACGCGGAGGTTTTGCTGCGTATCTGTTCAAGATATTGGGAGATACAAAAGGCATATATCCGCAGGTCCTCGTCGCCTTCCAACTAGGGATGAGAGCATTCGAGAGAAACACCTACAGCTAAGACTCACACTCCAGACTCAGAGGAGCCTCCTAGTTCCACCCCTGGCACAGACAATTGTATGTCCATCATCACCTGCCCGAGAGCATTCACCCCCTTCTTTGAGGACGCCTCCACCATCATCTTCACTGGTTCCACACCCAGTACCACGACCTGCTCAGGAGAATTCACACCATCCTCTGAGGACCCCTCTGCCATCTTTGCCGACTTGTAATATCCCCCCACATTAGGAAACCCATAGCCGAGCGAAAGTATTGTGGCACAATGCTTCTTCAGTAGTAGCCTGTAGTAGCTGAAGTCATTGCTTGAGAATAAAACCTCCGAGGTTTCAAACGTGCACTTCAACCAAAATTGTCTTAGTGTTACTACTACAACACTACAACACACTACCGTCTACTACTGTAGTAACATAGTAGTAAGTATTTGCTACCGTTGTTTTCCTCACTACAGAGTACTCTGTAGTGCGTTTCATCTCATTGATGCACCGCATCTAGCATCCCCACCAGCACAGGCTACATCGAAGGCTGACAACCAAGCCAGTAGCAGTAAGCTGACATCATCCAAAGAGAAAGAAGAACCCCAACCAAAGCTAAGGTGAAGGGCACCAACCAAACGAATGGGCGAATCAAAGGTGGTCGAGATTCGATCAGATGACAAGCCTGAACTCCCAACCCGCCCCAAGCGCAAGGCAACCGCTCCCGCCAAGAAGGCCACCGCCACAAAGCAGAAGAAATAAATAATACTGTCGCATCCAGAACCTCTCGTTTGTACTTTTTCCCCCACATCATTTCCAGAATTTCTTGTACCGACGCACGCACTGGCGATCCCTGTGACCAATAAATACTTATAATACCTGGCTCGCATTACAATAACCCGCAGTAACTGGCAGACAATCAATATCATGTCGCATCTGAATGAGAACACACTGTCTGAATATCTGAATGGCACTTCTACATATATCTGAATAAGTCTGAGCGATACATCTCTGAACCACAGCAACAACGTTAACATTGCTTCACATCATCACTTAGCGTTTCTATATATCGCCAGACATCGCCGGGTTTTCGCCGACATCGCCGACACCTCCATGTCTGATCATGTCTAAGTCAGGCAACTTTGGTGATGCCTGTTCCACCTGGGATGGATATGGTGCAGGTCCTTGTGCTGCTTGGTGGGCGGGTGTCAAAATCCGGCGGCGAGCCTGAAAATGGTTTAATTGATTGAATTGCAGTGAAAGATGACAAAAGACGCACATTAATCATCCAGTTAGATACCTGGCTCATGCTCAATCCAGTGGCACTAGAAAGCTGTCTTTCTTCCGCTTCGCTGGGGTATGGATGGTCGGAATGACGGTGCAACCAGGCTTTGAGAGGATCTGCCGTTTCGTTGGGTACCTTGCCCCGTACCCGTACCCGAACTGGTGTAGATGATGGGGCAGGAGACGAAGGCGTTGCCGATGCCGGGGCGGCAGATGGCATGGGGCTATTCGTCGTGTTTAATGACGCGTTATTCGAGGGGTAGGCATAATTCTGGTTAGAAGAATTCCAGTCATCCCTAGGCGGAGCTGATGTGGGGTAAAGTCTGCGATCCTGTTGGGAGGAAGACACGGTGTACCAGAGTCACCTTCCACGTTAGTAGAAGTAGGGGTGACCTGCGACCCGATATCGGGGATAAGGGGCGAGGTGAAATTGGGAGAAGAAAAATGGGAACTGGAGAGACTTGTGCTGGAGATTGTAGTACCAAGGTGGTCTCCGTAAGGATGGGGGTTGGTAGTGGGGTATGGGGCTGATAGATGTGATTCAATTTCAGATGGAAGAGTAGGCAACGAGGCTTGGCGAAGAAAATCCTCACAGGTAGTAGATATGAACGATAGTTGTACCTTTGAGTCGTCAAGGTCGGTCTCGACAATCTCAGTATCAGTATCAAAATCCTAGGAAGGGTGTTCAGTAGACAAAGAAGAACGGGGTCTGCGGGGTTCAGGAGAGCTAGAGCCTGAGAGAGATAATGATCGTTTTTCAGGACGAGAAGCTACGCTGCTGCCTGTCTCTGCTGCCGAGACGGTAGAACCTGACATTTGTCGAATAGAGTAATCAAAGTCCGAGTGTACGCTATTATATATAGACATCGATCATATAAAATCCCGAAGACGAAACCGAAAGGCTCGCAGTCTGGTCGCTTTCCTTATCGTCTTGGGGCTTGAGGCCTGGACATGAACCTAGATATGGGACCCATATCTAGGTTCACTTCTCCATCGATGGGTCATGGCATCGTTATCGCAACGTATCACTGTTGGATTTTGAATTCATATCGGATATGATGCGAGCGCAATCTCGCTTTGTAATACGGACCATGGGCTATCAGTCAGCGCGCACAGGTACCTAGTGATGGATCAGTTATTGTTAATTAGCGAAGTTTAGTATAAAATACCAATAACATAGATCAAAGATACTCGGGTCGAAATAAAGACTTTTCTCCCCGGACCACTTACATTTTTATGTAGAACTAGAAACAAGCGGTAGGGGTAGCGGCAGCCCCCTGATGAGAGCCTTTGCAGGCTTGAAACCGCTGCCGATCCGCTTTACTAGCCCTCCCTCCCTATGTCAACAGCACCCTATACCCGAGGACGGCAGCCTGTAGCAGGTGCGAAAGGGGTGGTCAGTCTATAACCGCTACACATAGACTATGTTCCACGCCTGCCTTGTTCCTCGGCGGTGTAGAAACGCAATATGGAGATCCAAGCATGTACATGCATCTCGGAACAATAAGCAACTTATTCTCGTACTTTGTTAAATTATTCTAAGGAGCTGTGGTCAACCTAAGTCGAACTAAGGCCAAAAATAAATCCTGAGGCGATATAAGGACAATGACTTGGAACGAAATAGCAAGGAGCAAGGCGCAAAAAAAAGAACACCAGAGACAACCCATAGATAGATAAGCATAAAATGACTCGGATGTACTCACCAGTTGAGCAGCTTCGATCTTTCTAAACAAATGACCTTGTGTGAGATTACTGTGTGATAGTGAGAATCGGCAAGCTCGCCTGTTTCGTGTCCTTCGGCAAGGTAGTCCAATATATCTCGACGCCTGCTGTTGTGCCTTCCTTCGCGACTCCATTCAACCACCGATGAGCACAAAGTGTTCAACAGAATGTCACTGAACTGCAGAACATTTGCAATAAGTCAACACGTACCGTCCATTCTTGTTTGGGCCAGGTCGCATCCTCTTCGCATTTGTAGCTAAAGCGGTCGGGATGATAATATTATCGGCTGTAGGCACGTAAGGGCCTTGAACTAGGAGTGCTGATAGTATTGGTTGAGGCCGCCTTGGACTCTATGACAGGTGCAGTTGGGAAAGGACTCGGAATGTTGATAGACGGTGTCGACGAGGGAGTTTCTAGCGCAGTCGCGCCATAGGTTTCCAAAGCCGATGCAGCGGGAATAGTGGTGGTTGGTGGGATACAAGGAAGACGGGGAATGCATTTGCTGTGGAGTGCGTCACTAGACTTCAAGTAAGAATAATAGCAATGCATGTCGGAACTTTCCCTAGGCATTTATAATCCACAACTGGCCTGGGTTACCATGAGGATCAAAAATCAATTTAAATGTTGACTGCCACATTTTGACCCTTGAAAAAGTTCCGACACAAAATGCGGATTCTTCATTACGTGCAAATGTGAACAGAAACTTGTAAACTTCGAAAGAGTGGGCTACCTTTGCAAAATGCAAGGTTTTGTACGAGTAGAACAAGAATGGAACGAGAGTTAAAGAGTTTTGTGTCATGAATTTACGTTCGCGAATTTGGCATATCTTTCATAATTTCGTATGTTTACATATGTCCCGATGTCCCGTTTTCACTGGGAGATCTCACTTCCCACCTTCAAGCTCACTCGTCTTTTAGCTTGCATTCCCACAGCTGCTCTCCATACCTCTCTCCCTCCAGCATCGGTGCATCTGAGGATCTCAAGAACCGCTGAATCGTCAGCGGACGCGCAGCCTGGGTTCCTGGTGAGCGTTCTGTTGTGAACGGCACCCCCACTACGGTGAAGGTCCTCGACTGGCTTGCTTATTCTTCTTCTGACTTCTATCTCCATCGGCTACCCTGCCACCAACGCACGCTGAACCATTAGATTTCATAGTAGACGAAACCGCTCTCAGCGCAATCGGTAGGGCTCCAAGGCTGCTTGCGAACGTTATAAGATGTCATACCAACGTACCACACACCATCTCACACCCGTATGGCAAGGCGGTCATCAAAGCATGTGGTGTCTCTACCGACCCACCTAGTTGGCGTACACGGGCCATCTCTGTGCATGGGGCCTGAAGAGAGACGGAGTAACATGTGGGGTAGTGATTATGCGCAAGCACCGGAAAGGCCAGACGGAGATAATCGTCGCTTCACAAATGAACGCCATTGTTTGTGCGGTTTCCCCCTAAGTTTGTCCATCAATCGTTCCTCGCTTCTTCGCACACGAGGTGAGGGTAATTCTACTAAGACTGTTGATACGTATAAGGGCGTACACTGAACCCTGTGGGCTACCTTGAAATGGCGAGCATCTCGAGGCCCATTGCACCCCAGGGTCCACTATGGTGCTAAACACCATGCACATTTTTGTTGCTAGTTGGTGCATTGTTGTTTACGCCTGTGTCTGCGCGCCGTGCATCGTTAAAAATGGAGTCTCAGCAGTACTTTCAAGTGCTTTCGGTCACTTTCAAACACCGCACAGAACAGATGCACTGTCCCCTCTGGTCATGTGCCTCGTGTTGTCGAAGTTCCTGAAGTGCGAGACAAACAGGTATGTCTCCCTCGTGTCACTTTCGATCACCAGGTTCAATAGTCCCTGTGCGATCATTGTATATTGGGTGCGAGTTAGGGAAACGCACCAAAGACCCCACGTGGAGGTTTTGCTGCGTATCTGTTCAAGATACTGGGAGATACATAAGGTATATATCCGCAGGTCCTCGCCGCCTTCCAAGTAGGGATAAAAGCACCCGAGAGAAACTTCAACGGCTGCCGATGTACATCACAAGTTACGATGTTGCAGGAAGACTGCAGCCACTACGCGATTGTTGGACTGTTCTACCTTTTGGCAATTATTATTTGCCAAGTTTAATTTCAAGGTGTACGTCGATAAAGGTTAGATTCGAGCGTGTTAGTCTGCCGACTGAATGGCTCATACTAGGCGATCGTTCGCAGGCTGCAGATTATACCAACTCTGGAATGATCTACGTGATTCGACCTCGTTCGTGAATGGGGTAAACCACAGTCCTGGACAAGGCACTTTGGGCACGTTATTGGGCTACGACACAAGGTATTATGGGTGAGTTCTATGACCATCGCCCTGATGCCACAGGTGAAACTGACGCTTTGTGCAGAAACGTATCAGCTACACGTACTCGCTCGTTCTTGCCGCGGACATGTACGCTAGTCGCAGTTCTCAAGAAGGATCCGTTGGACAATGCTTTGGGAAAAGCTTTACAAGGACAAGATGCTCTTGGTAGGTGGTAGCCGGGAAAAGATAGAGTCGCTTTAGGTACGTGTCGCATTTCCGCAAATCAACCTGAGGGTGACGCCAGTGGCCTATAGGACTTATTGAGTCAACCGCCGAACTCAGACGCATTCTTTACGGAGATGTTTGAGCAAGCTCCCGCAGCGAACTGGTGAGGAAAGACAACCTCAACACAGAGACGATGTGTACAATAGTAGTACAACCTACGTTCGAGCTGTACCATCCGCCACAAGCAATTTCCACTCGCAAGGTCTCACCGATGCGCCATACTTGACCTCTAGAAAACGAAAACACTTTGCGCCTATTACAACAATTCACCACGTGTGTAGTCAGTACTCCACTGGAATGCCACGTCCGGAAGTGGATGTTAAGTGAGAAAGAACGATACTGAGGGCACCTAGATACACAGATGCATGTCGTGGTGCTGAAGGCGAGTAAAAGTATGGGTATATGATAGCACGTATGGGAGAGCACATCAATCGAAATATGTGAGGAAATTGGTGAAAACGTGATAGAAATACTCATGTGAAGAACGGAAACGTTGTATTAATGATGATGATCGGCATTTTGAACAGATATACAACAAGCGGTCAACCAGAAACGAGCTCAGCGCGTGGTGACTGCGGGCGCAGCAGCGGTTGCAGGTGCGGACGAAGTGGAGAGACCAGAAGAATGCAAGCCCAGATTTGGCAGCATCTGGCTTCCTTCACCGGGTTGTGGGTTGACGTTGCTTTCGGAAGGTGGTGAGTTAATCGCAAGAGCGTTCTTCGCGTTCTTCGCATTCTTCGCCTCCCTTGCCTTCTGTTTCTCTGCTTCCCTCTCATTGATTGCTTTCTCTTTGTCCATCTTTACCTCTCTTGCTGAGTAGTACCTCTACATGATATACGTTGAATCGAACGTCTGGATGGCGAAAAAAAAAGGGACTCACGGGTCTAGCCTGCCCCAACGGGACGTCGACCGCCTCTGTGCGGCGCTGCGGCAACTCGATACCTTCATCGTGTCGTCTTTTTTGCGTGCTAGAGAAAGTATTTCTGGCCCACTCTAGGAAGCGCGGTTGGGTCGGGGAGCCGCCCGCATTGTTTTTGTTGACTCGGGATGGCGAGGAGGTGCATCCAGGGGGTGCATGTTGATGTGAAGATATATGCGTGGAGATATGCTGTTGATGTACAGAGGGTGGGGATAGAATGTGCCTACCAGCGAACTGAGAATACAAAGGTCAGAAAAAATCAGATGAGATCCTACAGACATACGTGAGGATGGTGAGGTGTGTCGTTGGAAGGGCCTGGATAAGGATTCCTGCGCCAGTCTCCCCGACGTCGTGTAGCACCAGCCTGGAATGCAAATGTTTAGACTTGAAGAGAATGATTTATATACGTGCCGCATACATCGAATAATGATTTGTCCTGGGACAGTGTATTGAGTTGGTAGAGACAGATGAGAAATGACCAACTGACATTTGGGTTTAAGAGAAGTTCACCAAGGCCAGCTTCTTTAACAATGGTGAAAACATCCCATGCGTATGCATTGTTAACTCTGCAGCTAGTGGCTAGTAGGTTTCCATCTGTCGAAAACGAGACGCGGTCCACTGGACTTGTATGTTGGAGGGGCGAAGCAATGGGCCGGTTGTTCTCAAGGTTCCACAATCGCCCGGTGGAGTCCCCAGATACGCTCGCGAGGATGCAGCCATTTGGAGAGATCGCAACGCCAAAGACACTGCCACCGGTGTGCTCCGTCAAAACCGTGATTTGCTGCCAGTTGTATTCCACATCCTAATCGAATAATCACTTGACCCGGAAATAAGCATTTTTCCGTTGGCAGTCCAAGCTAGGCAATACACTTTGTCGGTGTGTCCTTTGAGATTTGCGACGAGGTTGCCTGTTTTCGCATCCCAGATTTTGAGGTGGTCCTCGCCGTTGCCTCCACCAGTCGCAATCATGGTCGTGTCTGGCGAGTAGATGACTGCGTACACAGTGCTGAGCCCGGTTTCAATTACTAGGACGGTCTTTCCGCTCTCCACATCCCACACCCTTGTTTCATCACCATAGGAGGCGGTTACTACTTGCCCACCGTCTTGACTCCAACACATAGATACGATGTGTTTCGTGTGCCCTGTCCATGTAGCGATGACCTTTCCTGTGTCAACGTCCCACAACCTCACCGGACCGTCATCACTCCCGCCAGCGACTTTCTTCCCGTCCGGAGACAATGCTATAGTGCTGACTGTACTTTCTCCATCCCACCAGTCATTCCCAATTTGCTTTCCACTCTGCAAGTCCCATACTCGTGGCGAACTATCACGAGAACAAGTCATAATCCGTTGTCCACATGGCAGGTGAATGACGTCCAAGACATCCCTAGTGTGTCCTTCAAATTTGCGGTAAGGCCTCATTGCTCGTGTCTCTTGCGTCACAGCTGCTGGCGAAGACATTGTTTTCTCCGGGATTGCGACTACCATGACACTTTCTCAACTACTATCTATGCCATCACTCACCAAAAAATATACTTACTGGGATCCGATGTTGGAGACTCGCTGTTAATGAAGGGCACAGAAGGATCGAAAGTTGCGTCGAGCGTGAGCGTTATGAGATGAGAGTTGAGTGGATAGAAGTTTGGACTCTGTTCGCGGTGCGCCACACATGCTGTATCCTCGTGTACTTCATAGCCTGTAACTGAAGCGCCCAACCCTTGTTCGGGTCACATCTTGATGCCTATTTATCAATCTCGCTGTAGTTTGCGACCTGATCAACTTCCTGTTTTGTTTGGACATGCTATGGCGTGGAGGGCGGTCTCATGCTTTTTGACAGCCTGTTTCTTGGAGTACGTTTCCCAAGGAAGGCAGAGGAACCAAAGCAAGGAACCGCTGATGTATTACAGCTGTTTTCATATTGATAGACCAGATCCGATTTTTCATCACTCACCGACTTTGTTTAGATTTGGAGCGAAACAAATAACGCCTCCCGACTCATTATGTTACATATGTCCAAATTTGTATGATAATATCGGTTCCGTTCGGGCTGGCCTACTACTTGCAATTGCAGAAGATCAGTTTCTTGGCTCCCTACTATGGCAAGATCTTACGAGCCTGCAAGAAGCCATTTGTTCTAAAAGGTACCTGAGCTCGACGGCCAAGTTGACGACTGCTCCACTCCAATCTAGTAGTCCTGACTAAGATCTAGTTTGTCTCCGTCGAATCAATTCTTTGCTTGAACAGACACAATGACAATGATGATAGATCTAAGCTCCACTGTCCAAGATATGAGGCCACAAATATGATCAATAATTTGCGAAACCTGTGAGATGTGAAAGACAAAGGGCACGATTGACTGTATGGTGACTTGAGTGGGTGACATGGGCGATATCACTGGACTTCATATGGGCAGACATCGTGACCCATTGCTGCTTTGATCATGGGCTCAGGTATGTGTCAACGGTTTCCTGTCATGGTGCGATATGATCATTGATGATGTTCGAGCCCGAAGCAGTGCAGCGCCATTGTTTGATATGGCTGACTAATTACTCCAAAACTAAACAAGGTCGGTGAGTGACAAAAAATCGGATCTGGTCTATCGATATGAAAACAGCTGTAAAGCAGATCACTATCAGTTCGGGACTGGAGTTGTGTGGATGCTGTAGAGGTATTTGTCTATTTCCTTACTTTTGCGCAATAGTCGCTAATACGGTTGCACAGGCCTCAGCTTTGGGTTACCGAAGACCGCCGCGTGGCAGCAGCTAGGATAGCCGTGCTGGAGGGTCACAAAGACGTTGTCTGCCCCATCTCATTGTGTCAGAATGACCGCCTCCTTTCGAGTGTATCATATGATATAACGGCGCGTTTGTGGAATCTTGAGACGAACCTGACAGCATGAAGTCCGTGTCAACCTCTTGTCTATTCCAAATAGGAGTGTCCATATGGCGTCTACACCATCTATTTAACAATGTTCGCCCTTGCGTGCCGCGACACGGTGAAATGCGACATACTCGACTCTTTACCACAGAACTATCCAGATCCGAAGACCGATGGGTCACGTATCAAAGATCATGTCGTATTCCACAAGGTAAGGCTGCTTTCAGGGGCCCTTCTACCGCGCTTACCTTGCGTTAGAACAAAGTAACTGTTAGGTGGGACTCGGAGGAAAGGGAAAACATGACAACGGTATATCCAATGAGAACGACCTGGCGGGGTGTATGTAGCAATCAATCAATCAATCAATCAATCAATCAATCAATTCTATTGGTCTCCCGAGTGATGTTCGAGTACTCTAAATTACTTCAGGAGACTATTATTAAAAACATCAAGTCGTTCAGATGCTACAAACTCTACGATTTCTCCAACCAATGGACGACTTGCGCGAGGTGACCAACATCGTTGTATAAACTCCCAGTGCAGGGGCGCTATTTGCGATTCATCAGGAGGCTCTGGCTTCTTGCCTCTGATCACCTGTCCCAACACGACATGATCCTTCTTCACATTGTAGTAAGGCACCTTGCAAGTCAATACCTGGAGCGTGCGCAAAGTGAATGAGATCTCTCGCCTGAAAGTCGGGTTACTGACCTGCAAGGTGATACTGCCAAATGAGTATACGTCGCACTCAGTGCTAAGAGAGACTGCTGCCTCTTCTACATCGTCCTCTGGGACTTCAAATAACTCTGCGGCTGCCCATCGAATATTCCCCCTGATGGAACTTGTAAGATACGAGGGAGTGATGAACTCCATGACCATTGTTGAAAGTCCAAAATCAGCCAGGCATGCCCGGCCGTTGCCATAAACCAAGACATTTGACTGGAGAATTGGATGAGTAATAGCGTACATCTTCTGTTAGCGGTCGCACATACCCCTGTCAGGTCACCATGGACAATTGATTTACTATGGACTGAACCGGTATGAGGTTTGAAAACTCGGGTGGAGTGACGGACGACTTACGGTATTCCAATCCAAGGGCAATATCATGCAGCTAACATGTGTCAATACCCGGCAAGTACATGCGAACTAGAGAAAACTTACAAGGGAGAGCTTATCTTCAAGCGACGTGTCTTGTTGGCGCTCGAGAAAACCCGTGAGAGCTCCATTATCAACCCATGGGCAAATCATTGCGGGATAGGGCCCGAAGTCGTTCGTCACTCCCCACAGTGGAAGAATACACTCATGTTCGAGGCGACCCCAAACTTTCAGCTCACGACGCACTCTCTAAGCCGAGTCATCACATAAAAACTAGCACCCCATGGAAAAAGACATACTCTTGAATTCTTCCGCATCAAGGCCTCATTATCCGACTCGAAAGCACGAATGGTCTTCACTGCCACCTATTTCATGTTCAGCATGATCATCGGTGAAATTACCACGAGCTTGGTCCTACCTGGACGATTTCATTCAGCTTCACTAACTCACACTTCCAGATGTCCCCAAAGCCTCCAGAAGTGATCGGATAGTTTGACTTCCCCTGGAGTTGATCGGTGAGATCTTGCAGTGAATATGACGCAGTCGATCCTTGTCTGGCCTCTGCTGCAGTTGTTTTTGCATTCGATGAAGTAGAAGCCTGGCATGCTGCGTGGGTTAGTTGTAGATGTCAACGAAATGTTCATACATTCAACAGAGACCGCGTCGGGGAGAGCTTGAGAGGTTCCTTGCGTATGGCCTCCTCTGACTCCTGCGGAAAGCTTGTTTCGTCGCGTTGTCGTTTGGCTGCTTTTAGCTCGCGCTCGGTTGCTAGTTCTGCCATAACGCTCAACCTTCTTTTAATCCCGTTCCGAATCGTCTGTTCCTTCTGGGATGGATATGGTGCAGAGGTGGTGGGTCCTTGTGCTGCTTGGTGGATGGGTGGCAAAATGTGGCGGCGAGCCTGCAAATGGTTTAATTGATTGAATTGCCGTGAAAGATAACAAAAGACGCACGTCCGTAATCCAGTCAGATACCTGGCTCATGCTCAATCCAGTGGCATTACAAAGCTGCTCTTTGTCCTCCTCGCTGGCGTACGGATGATCCGAATGACGGAGCAACCAGGTTCTGAGATAATCTACCGTTTCGCTTTGAGGTAAAGATAGATGCGCAGAGATGTGCTGTGGACGTGTGGACGATGGGTATAGGCTGTGTGTTGTAGAGAGCTGAGAATACGAAGGTCAGAAAACACTAGATGGGATCCTAAAGACATACGTGATGCGTATGAGGTGAGTCGTTGGAAGGGCCTGGATGAGGATTCCTGCGCCAGTCGCCGCGAGGTCGTGTAGCATCCGCCTAAAAGATGTTCAGACTGAATGAAAAGGATTTATGAACGTGTCACATACATCGAGTAGCAATTTGCCCTGGGATGGTGCATTCAGTGGGTAGAGAGGGATGAGAAATGGTCAACCAACTCACATTTGGGTTCACAAGTTCACTCAGCCCGGCTTCTTTAACCATTGCGGAAATATCCCACGTGTATGCATTGTTGTCTCTGCAGCCAGTGGCTAATTGCTTTCCGTCTGTTGGAAACGACACGCAGTCCACTGCGGCTGTATGTTGAAGGGGTGAACCGATGGGCTGGCCATTCTCGAGGTTCCAGAGTCGCGCTGTCTTGTCGAATGATGCGCTTGCGAGGATTCGGCCATTTGGAGAGATTGCAATGCCATAGACAAGGTTGGTGTGCCCCATCCAAACCGCGATTGGCTGCCAAGTGGTTGTATTCCATGTCCTAATCGAGTGATCTTCTGACCCGGAAATAAGCGTTTTTCCGTCGGCAGTCCAAGCTAGGCACATCACTGTGGCTATGTGTCCTTTGAGATTTGCAACGAGTTTGCCTGTTTTCGCATCCCAGATTTTGAAGAACTCCTCCTCGCTGCTGTATCCACCAGTCGCAATCATGGTCGTGTCTGGCGAGTAGGTAACTGCCATCACACTGCTGAGCCCGGTTTCGATTACTAGGACGGTCTTTCCGCTCTCCACATCCCACACTCTTATTGTCCCTTCAACGTCTCCACTCACTATTCGCCGACCGTCTCGATTCCAGGATATATTCCAGACCGGATCGTTGTGCCCCATCCATTTAGCGACGACTTTTCTCGTGTCGACGTCCCACAACCTCACCACAGCGTCATTACCCCCGCTAACAACTTTCTTCCCATCCTGAGACAATGCTATAGTCCTGACATTGCTTTCTCCATCCCGCCAGTCATTCGCAATTTGCTTTCCAGTCTGCAAGTTCCATACTCGCAATGAACCGTCAAAGGAACAAGTCATTATGCATTGTTTGCCCGGCAGGTGTGTGACGCCTTTGACCACATCAGTGTGTCCTTCAAATTTGCAATATGGTCTTATTGCTCGTATTTCTTTTGTCACAGCTGCTGGCAAAGACATCGTTTTTTTGCGACTGCTGCAACACCACTTTCTCAGTTGTCGTCTGCTACTATCCATGCCATCACTCACCAAGAAATCTGCTTATTGGGACTCGGTGTTGGAGACACGCTGAATTATGGGCGAAGAGCGATTGAAAGTTGCATCAAGGGTGAGCGTTATGAGATGAGAGTTGAGTGGATAAAGGTTTAGACTCTGTTTGCGGTGCGTTATACATGCCTTATCCTCGTGTACTTCACAGCATGTAACTGAAGCGCCCAACCCTTGTTCGGGTCACATCTTACTGCCTATTCGTCAATCTGGCAACAGTTCGCCACCTAGCCCAGTTTTCCGTTTGGTTTGGACCTGCTATGTATCGCGCTGAGAGTACCAGTGCCATGCGTTTGGAGACTAGCGGACAGCTCGTTTCTTGAAGTACGTCTCCCAAGAAAGTGTACAATCGAGTCGCTTCCCAATTCCCATCATATGACGTAACATATTGACAGGCATGCTGCATACCATCGATAGCTCTTTTCCCCACACACAACCATGCATGCATTCACGATAGGATGAAGAATAGCAAGGAACTGCTGAGGTATCCAAATCGCTCTCAGTTCAGCACTGGGCTCGCGTGGATGCTGTACAAGTACCTGTCTGTTTCATTCTACAGTACTATGCAATAGATCGTTACTACAGAAGTACAGGCTTGAACTTTCGGTTCCAGAGAAGGTTACGTTCTCACTCGTTCGTGGTTCATTCGCTACTTCCGCTTGTCTCTCGATACTGCATACGTTAGCATATAGACCCAGGGTGTTTGCAGCATCGCCTGCCGTCTTCAAGCAGGAGGACCCTGAGCATCTAACCAGTTTTAGAGATAAGTTTTGGCATGTCCCATCCTCGATGCACCTCGTATCTCTTGTATTTATGACAAACACTATCTCTTGACAGGCCTTATTACTTTGCCCTCGCACGTTGATATCGAAGATGTTCATCCATGTCTCCACAGCGGCAAAGTACTCGCACACAACTGTCTGGGCCTTCTCCCGGTCTATGAGCTACCGTCGAGCAAATATTACTACCCTCTGGCGACAATGGTGGCTAATCTAGCAAAGCTGACTCCTGAGCGACCCGCTTTGATTCGACATGATGATGGCAGGCAGGCCCATGAGTCAGGTTTGAACAACTTGAGCGTTCAGTGCCAGCACGCTTCAAAGGCGATGACGGGAATAGCTGACATAGAATCGAAACTCGATAACCTGTTCCATGAAACCACACCGTTCCTTGGATGACACCTTCTGTTCCGCTAGGGGAAATATCTAAGGGTGTGTTGTTTGTCCGTACGGACATTCAGAGGGGCTCTCGCTATGTGGCAAGGTACCACCCACCACACCTAGTCTCGCATTGAATGTCCTGACTCTGGCAATGATAGTCCTTTCCGTCGATCGTGGATCCCAATCGTCCAGGCGAATCGAGCACGATTGATGCTTTCGTTGTGTTCGGTTACCGGCATCAAATTTGACTTTGCACGGTACCCCAACGTGGATGAATGTAGTGTAGAAGTTTATTTCAGCAAGATCATAGACCTCGTACGTTCCTTCACGCGCATAACAAACAATGCCACTCCACTTCCTCCAGCCCGGACTTTACGCATATCATCGTCCCAAACTCACTCTTCGTCGCATGTACAAGCTAAACTCACGCTCTTCCACCTCCACAGGGGTCCATGCACTTTTCCAAGGGCACGCAATCAATTCTCCGATTTGGAGCATGATGACGGACTGCTCGAGTACCCAGATCTAGAGGATATCTACTTGGCGCATACCGTCGTCCCAAACTCACTCTTCGTCGTTTGTACAGCAACCAAATCCAAGAGTTGTAGGTATAAGCTCAACTCACACTCTTCCACCTCCACAGGGGTCCAAGCACTTTTCCGAGGGTGCGCAAAGCGTCCGTCGATACTGCGCTTGCTAACGTGGAGCGGCGCTGGGACAGAAGACAGCTGAGAAGATAGTTGAATTGAAGATCGAAGAGAAGGAGAAGGCGCAACAAGACAACAAAACCGCGCGATTGTGGCACGTCGAGAACGGTCAGTCAATTGGTTCGTTCATCCAACATGAACATCCAGTGATATGCGCATCATTTTCGACAGATGGACAGTTAGTTACTAGTCACCGGCTACTTAAACAAGAATGCATACACATGGGATATTTCCGCGATCGTCAAAGAAGTTGGTCTCAGTGACCTTCTTTTGAACCCAACTGGGAGTTAACCATGTCTCATCCCTCGAGGCTCTACCAACTGAACGCGCTATCCCAGGGCAAATCGTTACTCGATGTATGCGACACGATTATATATCCTTCTCATCGAGTCCTAACTTATGTATTTTAGGTTGATGCTACACGACCTCGGGGCGACTTGCGCAGGAATCCCTTTCCAGGCCCTTCCAACGACTCGCCTCATCAGCATCACGTACGTCTTTAGGATCTCATGTAGTTTTTCTGACCTCTGTGTTCTCAGCTCTACCTATATCCATTGTCCGCACGTTCACAGGACGTCT
Source organism: Rhizopogon salebrosus TDB-379 (assembly GCA_029603245.1). NCBI lineage: Eukaryota > Fungi > Basidiomycota > Agaricomycetes > Boletales > Rhizopogonaceae > Rhizopogon > Rhizopogon salebrosus. The sequence goes on from MU837526.1 coordinate 38,375, forward strand.
TTGCGCATCTATCTTTACATCAACGCGCACCCCCTGACCGCATCTGCTCGCCACACCAACGCAACAATCACAATACAGATGGCACGCCAACCCAACATCACTATCTCGAGTGGGCCGGAAACCTTTTCTTTCTCACGCGAAATGAGGAGCGTCGCCCAGCAGTAGTCGATGTCCCGTTGGCACAGGGAACCCAAGTGAGTCCCTTTGTTCACCGCAGACGTTTGACTCTACATATGTCATTCAGAGGAACTCTTCGGCAATAGAAGTACGGAGGAAGCAAAAGAGAGAGAGGCGAGGAAGGCAACAGAGAAACAGAAAGCAAGGGGCGCTAATAATGCAAAGAATACGAAGAGCGCTTCTGCGGTCATCTCACGCTCTTCCCAGAACCATGCCACGCAGCAATCCGGCGGAGCGACTCAGACCCAGCCAACTCCAGAATTGATTTCTGATGGTGTCTCCATCTCGTTCACTACACATGCAATCGCCCCTACTTCTGTAGGCACCGCATGCTGCACTCGCTTTTGGTCCACCGCTTGTTGTGCGTCTACTCAAAATGCTGACGGTCATCATTAATGCATGTCCCCCATTCTTATAATCGGTATTTACATCACGTTTTCGCCATGTTCTCATTGATGTGCTCTCCTAACTTCTACTACTTTTTATCAAATATTCGTATTTCCACCTTTCGCCTTCTCCACCGTGACTTTACCAACCCATGACTACCTGAACGGGAGAACGCCGCACGCATCGCGATTGCAGAGGAATCAAAGCAAGGAACCGCTCAGGTATTAAAGCAGGTCGCTATCAGTTCGGGACCGGAGTCGTGTGGATGCTGTACAGGTATTTGTCTATTTCCTTGCCCTGTGCAATAGTCGCTAATACGGTTGCACAGGCCCGAACGTTGGGTATCGAAGACCGCTGCATGGCAGCAGCCTGGATAGCCGTGCTGGAGGGTCACAAAAACGTTATCTGCACCATCTCATTGTGTCAGAATGACCGCCTCCTTTCTTGTGTATCATATGATACAACGGCGCATTTGTGGAATCTTGAGATGAACCCGACAGCATGATGTCCGTGTCAACCTCTTGTCTATTCCAAATACGAGTGTTCATATGGCGTCTACACCATGTTCGCCCTTGCGTGCTGCGACATGATCGGATGCAACATACTCGGCTCTTTGCCACAGAACTATCCAGATCCGAAGACCGAAGGGTCACGTATCAAAGATCATGTCGTATTCTACAAGGTAAAGCTGCTTTCAGGGGCCCTTCTACCGCGCTTACCTTGAGTAAGTAACTGTTAAGTGGGAGGAAAGGGAAAACATGACAACAGGATATTCAACGAGAACGACGACCTGGCGGGGTGTATGTAGCAATTGATTCATCAATTTCATTGGTTTTCCAAGTGATGTTCTAGTATTCTAAATTACTTCAGGAGACTATTATTAAAAGCCTCGAGTTGTTCAAACTTCAAGTCGTTCAGATGCTACAAACTCTACGATTTCTCCAACCGATGGGCGACTTGCGCGAGGTGACCAACATCGTTGTATAAACCCCCAGTGCAGGGGCGCTATTTGCGATTCATTAGGAGGCTCTGGCTTCTTGCCTCTGATGACCTGTCCCAACACGACAAGATCCTTCCTCACATTGTAGTAAGGTACCTTGCAAGTCAATACCTAGAGCGTGCGCAAAGTGAATGAGATCTCTCGCCTAAAAGTCGGGTTACTGACCTGCAAGGTGATACTGCCAAATGAGTATACGTCGCACTCAGTGCTAAGAGAGATTGCTTCTTCTACATCGTCCTCTGGGACTTCAAATAACTCTGCGGCTGCCCAACGAATATTCCCCCTGATGGTGCTTGTGAGATACGAGGGACCGATGAACTCCATGACCATCGATGAGAGGCCAAAATCAGCCAGGCATGCCCGGCCGTTGCCATAAACCAAGACATTTGACTGGGGATTTGGATGAGTGATAACGTACATCTTCTGTTAATGGTCGCACATACCCCTGTCAGGTCACCATGGACAATTGATTTACTATGGACTGAACCGGTATGAGGTTTGAAAACTCGGGTGGAATGACGGACAACTTACGGTATTCCAATCCAAGGGCGATATCATGCAGCTAACATGTGTCAATACCTAGCAAGTATCTGCGAACTAGAGAAGACTTACAAGCGAGAGCTTACCTTCAAGCGACAACGTGTCTTGTTGACGCTCGAGAAAACCCGTGAGAGCTCCATTATCAACCCATGGGCAAATCATTGCGGGATAGGGCCCAAAGTCGTTTGCCACTCCCCACAGTGGAAGAATACACTCATGTTTGAGGCGACCCCAAACTTTCAGCTCACGACGCACTCTCTAAGACGAGCCATCACATAAAAACTGGCACCCCATGGAAAGAGACCCACTTTTGCATTCCTCCGCACCAGGGCCTCATTATCCGACTCGAAATTACGAATGGTCTTCACTGCCACCTATTTGATGTTCAGCATGATCATCGGTGAAATTGCCACGAGCTTGGTCCTACCTGGACGATTTCATTCAGCTTCACTAACTCACACTTCCGGATGTCCCCAAAGCCTCCAGAAGTGATCGGATAGTTTGACTTCCCCCGGAGTCGATCGGTGAGATCTTGCAGTGAATATGACGCAGTCAATCCTTGTCCAGTCTCTGTTGCAGTTGTTTCCGCATTCGATGAAGTAGAAGCCTGGCACGCTGCGTGAGTTAGTTGTAGATGTCAACGAAATGTTCATACATTCAACAGAGATCGTGCCTGGGGGAGTTTGAGAGGTTCCATGCGTGTGGCTACCTCTGACTCTTGTGGAAGGCTTGGTTCAATGCGTCGTCGTTTAACTGCCTTAACCTCCTGCTCGGTTTCTAGCTCTGCAGCATGTAGTAGCCTTCTTTTAAGCCTGTCCTGCATCCTCTGTTCCCTTTGGGATGGATATGGTGCAGGGGTGGGGGGTCCTTGTGCCGCTCGGTGGGTGGGTGCTAAAATCCGGCGGCGAGCCTGAAAATGGTTTAATTGATTGAATTGCGGTGAAAGTTAACAAATGACGCACGTTCATCATCCAATTAGATACCTGGCTCATGGTCAATCCAGTGGCATGACAAAGCTGCTTTTTTTCCTCCTCGCTCGGGTATGGATGGTCCGAATGACGGTGTAACCAGGCTTTGAGATAATCTGCCGTTTCCTTGGGTAGCTTGCCCCGTTTCAAAGCTAGTGTAGATGATGGCGCAGGAGACGAAGGCGTTGCTGGTGCCGGGGCGGCAGATGGCATGGGACTATTCGTCGTGTCTAATGACGTGTTATTCGAGGGGTAGGCATAATTCTGGTTGGAAGAATTCCAGTCATCCCTAAGCGGAGCTGATGTAGTAGGGTAAAATCTGCGATCCTGTTGGAAGGAAGACGTAGTGTATCAGACTCACCTTCCACGTACGTAGAAGTAGGGGTGCCCTGCAACTTGATATCGGGGATAAGGGGCGAGGTCAGATTGGGAGAAGAAAAATGAGAACTGGAGAGACTTGTGCTGGGGATTGCGGTACCAAGGTAGTCTCCGTAACGACGGGGGTATGGGGCTGATAGACGTGATTCAGATGGACGAGTGGCAGCTAACTTGGTTCGACGAAGAAAATCCTCCCAGGTAGGTTGTACCTTTAAGTCGTCAAGGCCAGTCTCGACAATGTCAGAATGTAAATCCCGGGAAGGGTGCTCAGTAGACAAAGAAGGACGGGGTCTGTGTGGTTGAGGAGAGCTAGAAGGGGATAATGGTCGTTTTTCAGGACGAGAGGCTACGCTGCTGCCTGTCCCTGCTGCCGAGAGGGTAGAACCTGACATTTGTCCAATAGAATAATCAAAGTCTGAGTGCACGCTATTCTATATAGACATTGATTATATAAATCCCGAAGAACTCGTAGTCTGGTCGCGATCGTCTCGGGGCTTAAGGCCTGGACTAACAAGACTCGTGATCTCTATGATAAGGATTGACCCATATCTAACTGCCATATTCGTTACAGTATATAAAGACTAGCGCGTTTCTGAGCTATTTACCGCCGGAAACGCCAGACATGTCGAATTCAATCTCTTGGCGGACACCCTCGAGCTTGAGTGGTGTCGCGCCCTTGTTATCTCGGGCCGAAGCCGGAAGCGGATGCAAATTGATTAAAGTTTCTCTCGGTGGAACTTCTACGATAAGCATCCTTGCTCGCCGTTAACGGTGTGCTGGACTCCTCACTGAAGCATAGCAGTAAAGATAAATAGTAGGTCTTCGAATAGCCTCTCGAGGCGAAACGAAGTAACACTTCGTCCGAATCCGGTAGACCGAAGTCCGTGCGTTTCCGAATCGAACCTTCGGAAGTTAGCTCCGAGTCGCAGTGACTTCACCTCGACAACAACACTCCTCAGGCTTCAGTCTTCACCGGGTGTGCCGCCTTTGGCGAGTCGTTGCATATTCGACAACAGGGCTATGGTCGCGCATCCAGGTTAAGCATCCAGGGAAAATCAGACCTTTGCGGCCGTTCCATCCGTCGTTGCTACGGTTTTGGCTCGTTCGTTCTAGAAGTCAGCCTTTCACCATTCACATTGTTTCCCAACCACCACCGTCCGGACGCCACAGAGGGAGGTGGAGTCAGGCAGATTCCCAACTACTCGAGATCTATCTTTCTTAGTTGGGGCACTAGGAAACGGTAACTGTAGTATGCCGCACCAATCTATAGTTATCTGGAAGCCCCAGTACACCCCAATTCTACGGTACACTCCAGTTGAGAACCTTGGAATGTTACTCGACAGAGCTTTGAGCAATATATTCGTTGCACCAAATCTAGGTCGTCGTGTGACGTCTCGATGATTTCCTATCCCTCCATTCCGCTCCCGTCTATGCCATATCTCACTGCGTTGACTTTCCCTCACCTGGAGACCCTTGTGGTGGGTCAGATTTCGTTGCATGTGTTCACGTCTGTCACACATCCTTGCCTTGCATCGATGATGACTCCCCGTCTCTCCATCAAGAATTCATCATGTTCAATGGAATTCATCTTTCCGTATTGCAAAAGGTAACTCTACTGGGAGAACTAGGAAAAATGGCAGTCATGCTTGTTATGGCGGCGCTGGAGGTTGCGTCTTACCACCTGCAAGTGATAGAATTTCAGACGGACACATCGGAGTGAAGTTGACGTGGATCATTTAGCCGCTGCTCTCGGTTGCAGAGGAGGTTGCCGTCCGTGCCAGTGGCGAAGTGATCTGCCAAATCACGCAATGAAGCTGTGAAGCTGAATAATAGCACAGTCACGGTGAGTGGTTACGGTGAGATGCGCTTGAAAGTAGAATGGTAACTTCTATGTATGCATCAGAAGGACCCGGTAGCAATTGTGTTTGCAATCAATGTCGACTTTCCACGTCGTTTCATTCCGTTGGTGCCGCACCACCATGGCATTATTTTGATCCTAGCCTCGGTGTGATATTGATAGAGTCGGACATCTGCGGGAGACGTACGGGTTGTTCCTGTACAAAAGGGGATGTCAACTACCACGCTGGTAGTCTTCAAATCTTCGATATCAACTTTCAACACCATGACGTGTGCCCGAGATCATTGCTTTTAAATGCTGAAGGGGCAAACTGTGACGCCGGAAACCGATGGGTGGGTCGTTCTCGAGGTTCCATCATTGCGCTCCCGCCGGTGACTCACTGACAACTGTAACATCCCATCAAACTAGCCCTGCGCAAGTTTAGTTGTGTTGGACACAGGTCACTGGCGTACAGGTACCATCATGACTCGTTGGGGGACAAATTCTGATCCTCAGGCTCCTGGTGCCCCGGTGAGTAATTTAAGTATCCCCTTCACTGCTTAACCATGAATTCCTCGCTGTTTCATGATTATGATGATTGGATTGCAAAGGCTTCAAGAGATAAACCAGTAGTAAGTAATGGAGTTCGTTGGGCATCTAGATATGCGTCCTTATCCAATGACCGTTCTGAAGGTCTGCATGTATATGTGCAGGCGAATTCCGTCGATCAAAGAAGTGTGACGATGCATTCAAATGAAAGACCATCTCATCAGGACCCTTGAACACAGGTTCGTGTCATATTGATGCAACAAACGCTGCAATTGTAGCGCACCAGTGATGCAACAATCGCTGCAACCGGCACCACCCCCCTTTGTGAAGATGCATCACCCTTAGCCACGCGTATTACGATCAATGCATCACTCCCACTGTAAAACCTTTGAGCTCACTGTTGTGCACAGCGGGCCTTGAGTCCACTTTCTGAGCGCGCGGCTGCTATGCATAAGTGCCCTCATTTCATTGTCTTCGAAGAATCTACGTCAGACGCCCGACAAGCTCGTTGTCTCCGCATCCCTAGACCTCCCTAACAAGCCGTCCCTCAACTCTCTACTTCCGCACCACACAATTTCCCTGCGCCCTCATGCTACGACATGCTTTCCTTCTCGAGCGCAGTTGTACCATCAAATATCCGTCACTGCACTTGCAGCTCGCAGGCGACGAGAAGCGCTCACACGCCCCACCGTGCTCGAGCACTTCGTGGGAAACGAGGG
>MU837528.1:0-50112 GCA_029603245.1 Rhizopogon salebrosus TDB-379
GGATAACCCCTACTTCCCTTTTGAGGATGAAGGTGAATGGGAGTTGGGTAGGTTTCTTGTCGAAAATATGAATCAAACTCAAATCAATAAATTTTTGAAGTTGAAATGGGTAAGTATGAGTCTATGCATTGCTGCACAGATCCTGATTCTGTTTTCACAGTTCAACACTCGTGCGAAACCAACCTTCACGTCGAAAGATCAACTTCTAAGCTGGGTCAATGCACTACCTTCTTTCGCAGAGTGGAAAGTGACCAAGTTGGAATTCACCGGCTACAAGACAACTTATCCGATAAATCTCATTTGGCGCAACGCCTTGGAGGTTGTCAAACAACTTTTCAGTGATCCAGCGTTTGCCAATCACATCACGTTTGATCCCCACATTGTCCATGATGGTACACAGTGGGAATATAGGGACTTTATGAGTGCTGATTTCGCATGGAAAATTCAGGTTTATTTACCCTCTTACAGCGCCGTTCACGCCATTGATGTTTTGACCTTTCTAGGATGATCTCCCCTTGGGTTCAACTCTTGTCCCAATCATTCTGGGATCTGATAAAACACCTGTAATGCAAACTACTGGAGGGCTCGAAATGCATCCTATTTTCATCACTATCGGTAATATTGATTCTGACGTTCGCATGAAGGCTACATCACGAGCTTGGCGCTCAGCTATCATATCAGTCTGGATGGTTTTGACTATGCGCTATCTCGCACATTCCCATGACGAGATGGATTGCTCCACTCCCCGCTCGCAGCACGCCACGACCCGGCGCCAATTCTAGGCATTCCGTTCTGCTTGTTAGAATGGCAGAGGGTATCCATGTTGTCATTATATTTCATGTTGCCGATAAGTAAGTAGGTAGTGACGTTCGCCACTTGCAACACAGCACTGCCTAGCCTAAGGCAGAAAACGTACAAAACACGACATGATATTACTGGGGCCTAAAGCTTCACTCGCAACCAACCCCAACTCCAACATAAGAACCACAAAATAAAAAACATTGGACATGGAATGTCCGTGCGCCCATGGGTATAATGCAAGCCAGATTGTGATGGACGCGTCATCACCAGAATCTATTGCTGTTAGGGGGGAAGTCTTGCGCCATACGCAGCATCACGACGTTCGAGGTCAGACTTGACCACTGTGATGAAGCATTCGTCAGTCTTGCACCAGCGTAAAAATTATATATAGCTCTTACGCCATTTCCGATCAATACTTCGGCTCTTTGAGCCACGAACATATCCAGTGCCTGGGCGACATACTTCTGCTCCCACGTAAGATCAAGATCGCGACTGGTCTCAATCTGGTCCCAATCCCCAGAACTCCCCAAAGCCTCTTTCAGCTCCGCAACCCAAGGAACTGGACCATTGGTCATGACATAGATATGCGTCAGCGGCTGTTCCGACTCTATGCGCACTTGCGTGACTTTCTGGACGATTTCTTCTATCGTAGGGAAGCAGTGCGTAAGATATATCTGTACAGTCTCCTCCTCTGTCGTGCCTGTTTGGTACTTGTCGATGAATTCGGGGAACATATTGAACGCATTCCAGTTCGATGACCATTTGGCGAGGTTTACGCAGTGCTCCTGGAAATCACCCCTCCGCACGTGCAGCGCTAGGAGACCAGGTATCGACTCTGCGTAGTTTTCAACGAGTCCGGAATGTGAGGAACGGGTAGATGACTCTGGTACGAAGAGCTGGCGATTTCTCTTGTATGCATCGTGTATCAAGGGCGACCACTCCCATTGCGTCGTAACGGGGGATATTCCGAGATAGGGCCAAATGGCCAACATTCGCTTGTTTCCAAGGATGCTGTGCGACATTAGCGTCTCCCCTCCTGGTAATCTAAAGAACACACGCGTGACTCACTATACCTCGAAGATCGGGTTACCGTCAATCACCAGACACGGATCATCGATTGATTTGATTTTTTCGACCCATTTCTCGAAGACGAACGAGGCGGGCACACTGTCGTCGAATCTCATACGATCGTCATTTACGTCTGTGGAATGTACGACGCTGGGATTCGGGCAGACTTTGTTGAAGAAAGGTTTCGAGACAGCACGAGGAGCGGTATCCCCGGGTGGCATTGGACCGCCCACCATCAAGCCTGGAATAAGTTCCCGTCAACAAAGAGCATGCATGGAGGTCGACCAACTTCACTTGCCTCCCAACAGTGCTGTCAAGGGAATTTGGGAGGGAATAAGGTGCCCATTAAAGCTGGAGAACTTTGAACCGTCTGGGTTCCATTGGTAGTTGCCAAAGACATAACTGTATATTGGCGAGACAGTCAGGCGCGTCGGAAGCAAGCGAAGAGGAGAAAGGACAGGTACTAACGAGCGCCCTGTAGCATGCGCAAGCAGCGCATTCATGATAGCGTCCTGCATTACATTCCCCCACCCAACGTCTGTGCATGGGTCAATATGTGCTGGCTGCACGAAAATATATCACTCACTATGTTGATGGTTTTGTGCCCAAAGATATTTCACGTCCTTCCTCCTCTCATACTCCTTGTAATGCTCCAAATCTTGCTCTCGTGCGTGATATTTCTCGTACAACGGTGGTAGGGTATGCGAAGAAGTGTTGAAGTAGTTTTGCACGGAGCCCCGGTGGTAGAATAATGCAGGGAGGACGACCAACAATACGACGGCGAGTATCAGGAAACGTGTGCCACGCTTGGCAATGCTATAGGATGGCATGGTGGTCTCTGAGGGAGGACGTGCGAAAGGGAGGGGCGTGCCAGCGCGTTGACGTACGAGGGGAAAGGCAAAGAGGGAGGAGTCGCACGTCTATTCATAATAACAGATCCTGGAAGCGCGAGGGTAGAAGGCACTAAAATTGCCGCTTAATGCTGCGCACGCTTGTACACTGCCGGCATGCATTTATGCGCAGCTCGTCTGCAACGCTTCCACAAAACAGCCTTGCCAGTCGGAAATTGATGCTACTAGCACTACATACGGTTGTGGGACTGCGCATTGATATAACGGGCTGCTCAGACTTGCTCAAAGCGCCCGTCAGAAACTGGTTTGCCGTCCAACTTTTCACCAGTAAAGTGGGGTAGCCTAAACCACTTATATAGCGATGGTCCGCTTAGTCCGGGAGTTCAATGGAAGATCAGAAATTACACAGCACAGCGCAGCACGCTCTTGGAGAATTCCCATAAAGACCATAGCATGTGATGTACAGAAATCGCAGTAAGTTACAGTTAGTAATATTTATCCAGAAACTTTATCATGATCATGATCCCGCACACATCCTTCTCTGAAGGTATTGGGCCCTTGCCTTCTCCATCGACTCCCTAAGCTCCGGACTCTGCCACGAACTCTCGTCCTCCTTGAAGCTGTTTGTAACGGGTGCGAAGGGATTAGCTTCCCTCGAAGATTCACGGACAATCTGACGAGGTGTGCTAGGTGCCGCCAACCCTGAACAATCTCCACGATGAGGAGAAAGATGCACAGCTTCAACAACAAATTTGCGCTTCCTAGGCGATAAGCTCTGCGAAGGTGATACCGGAAAGGCAGGGTATGACGGGGGCGATTGAATATCACGAGGTCGATGTGTTCGACGCATGGAACCGCGCCTGGAAACGGACGGACCAGCGACAGGTCGTTCCTCCTCCCAATCACCCGAACCGTCGTCCACCTCATCCTCCTTCGCTTCACTCATGACTACAACCTCAGTGCTCAAAGCTCTTTTCCCTTCTTCTATCAGTTCAGATAACTTATCGCCAATCCAGTCCATTTCGTCGGCCTCGGCTTCGACCTCCTCCTCTTCTGCGCGATGTACATGTACGAAATCGAACTCTGGAGGTGGGACAGCCATGAGGCCGGGGGAGACGCTACGTGGCGGGGTAATTGGTCGACCACGAGATCGCACCTTGCGATGTCTTGTGGCGGAGCGACGAGCAGAGGAGGGCGTTGGGCGAGGCTTACGGGATTTCGGGGTAGGCGGAATAACTTGGATATCTTTGGGCTGCTAGTACATCAATGACAATACAACAACATATGTCATGGATTACATACTTGTTGGGGGACCCAGTCACCCGGGTGGTATGGTGGTGGTGGTGGTATTAGTTGTTCTTTGCCTCGGTCCCGCCAGCTATGATCGACAGTGATGAGCGACATTAAGATCCGAATCGGCATCGAGTACTCACAGGCGATATACAGTGAGACCAACAGCAGTCCCAATCAGAGCAGCGCTCAACGCCGTGGACACGATCGAACCTGCGAGTGTGCGACGCCGCTTGGCGGGAGGAAAATCTACATCGATGTCAATAACGATTCCGAAGAACATGAACGAAAGTGGGTCGAAAGGTGAAAGGTAAAGAAGCAAGAGACCAGCTTCGCGATTAAAAAACTGCAGCCCGTGCGCATGGGCAACACGAGGCACAGAACCACACGGTGTGGGTGCTCGGGTATCGCTCGCGAAACATAAGAAAACATGATGATACGCACCTGCAAACATATCTTCAGTTTCTCGTTCGGGCGCTTCGTGCACCATATGTCTGTATTTCGCGGGTGTGTCGAGATAACCACCAATGGAATGGGCGCTTGTGGCAGCTTGGCTAGGTTCAGGGATAGAAGGGGCCCAACCGCGCTTGCGGGCTAGTGGCACAAGTGAAGGGGAGGGGGATGGACGGCGGGAGGGGGGAAAGGCGTGGTTACGTCTAGAGATAACTGATGCTGCAGGATCAAGTGGTGCATTCTTCCTGTCAGTCCGGGATCGTTGTGCTGCCGGTTGGGGCCGTTGGGCAGCTGCTGTAAACGGGTTATGAAGACCCGGGACCGAAAAACTGAAAGTGAATGGGAATGGCATAGCAGTTCGTTACAAAGATCATAAACAAAAAAAAAGCCAGCAGAAAATAGAGAGACACGCACAGCGATCCAGTCTAGGACCGGCGCGTCACTGTCAAGCTTGAGTTTTGCATCAACCACAACTCGTGGGAATCAAACAACAAATTCACACTTTCCTTTTCTGACGTATGAAAGGAACGTTAACAACTCTACGTAGCAGACTTATAAATGAAGTAGCCCGTGAAACCCATAACCAGTTTCGGAGTGCGGGCGTAAGGTGATGCACTCTTATCCCAGTCCTAGTAGTCGGGCCGCAGTTGTTGCTACATACATGCTAGTGAGGCACTATCAAGGCACCTGCAAGCTGATTCTCTCTTTCATCTCACCCGATCTAATATTTAGACACTGCCAAAAACTGAAAATCGAAGTACCGTCGGTGAAGAGGACTCCATTTCTAACACCTCCATGTCAGGCGTGTCGATTACATCGCAGTATGCGCATTGCCTAAGATTAAACATGATGCGCGAGGCAAGGACGGAGTGCATGATCGCCGGGAGACTAGGTTTTGTTTCATTAGCACATTCATGTCTGGAAAGAACATACAACGCACGTGTCAAATATTTGATTAAAGTGTGGCTGTTTGGTTCAACACCCCTAAGTCTCTGCATCAGAAGAGAGATCTCCTCACTCACCGGAATGGTGGATATGATCACCAGGTTTATTATAGATATACCTGCATCACAAGATAAGCGCGATAGATATGAGTGCAGTTGTGCAAGACTTACACAGTAAGCATACGACATACAGCAGAGAATCACGATACAATGACGTCAATAAATTACTCGTAATGCCAGACGTTCTTCGCGAATGCGTTATGGCTTGAATCAGCACAAGAATGAGCACCACTGATGTTCGCGCATTAGTGGGCAATCAGTGTCATATTAATGGGCGCAGCACACCAAACTCAAATATCACCAGCATCATGCAAAACGTGTACAGCACGTTCGCAGGATTGGTAGGATAGCAGCCTGGTACTCCAGGGGACGGAGGTGGGCCATCTGTCAGATTAGATAAGCCGTCAGCATGGACATGAGAATCGGGCAACAAACAAGATAGCGTGTATCCAGCTTTGACTTCTAGCACGAACGCCACTGTCAAGAGTGCCTATTGATAGGCCGGCGTAAGTAAGCATTCCCGGTGGTAACGGATTGTACGAACGGTCACAAATACGAGAAGACCATACAAAATAAGTCTGTTGCAATTCCACATCGCATATGTTCTCAGGATGAGAAGGCCTTTGAAGATAGTGAGATAACTAACTTAAGTCGTGATAGGCAGCGTTACCTTCTGCGGCGCATATGGTAAGGACATTTAACCCTTGATTGAAATAGGCGTGAGTTTAGCGTGTTAACAGCGTAGTAAATCCAACGTACACGTAACAGCGTCATACAATGAGAAGCATTCATCCTACGCTCATGTCACTGTCAGCCTCGCACAATCAAAACCAGGCACAAACGGACATAATCTGATGGGTCCGGCATGTGTCCGAATGCATCTGCAAAAATTAGTGTCAGGGTCGACAAAGAGTTCACCTCGGACAGACGAGTCGACGCACAATACTGATAAATGATAGATGCGACAAACGGAAGGTAGCGAGACATGCAAAAGAGCACCCTTGGCACGCCCCACTTCGACCCCCACATGAGCCTAACCTGCAGGGAGTATACGTAAGAAAAATGAACGGTAGTTGAAAAGAAATTAATGTGCACCTCTTTGTCCAATGTCACAATATAGTCATAGCCCTAGCAGATCGTCAAGTCATTGAGAGAGGCATGACGGTGCAGCATCGACTTACAAGGATGGTCAGGCCGGCGACTGAAAGTAGAGCGTTAGCGACGCCAAGGATCAACATGGCAGGGACTGTCACCTTTCATGTACTGTGGCGGCGACGTCGATCAAATCGCCCTCGTGCCAACTATAGACAAGTATGAACTCACCTGCGACGTATGTAGTCGAAATGCATTGAGCATGATTGTCTGGTTGGACATGTTAGGTCTACGATCTCGGCGCCCCGACAAAAACGACATGGGGAACAAAAGGCTCTTATACCTCCTCCTCAATCCCGGCATGCCACCCGCCGGAGGGTACAGCCAAGTTGACGTACATAGTGTCTTTTATTTAGGATCAAAACTGGCAAAGAGCGGCTTTGTGCGCAATAGAGGTGGAAGATTACTAAAACCCCATTCATACTTCGGGCTGTACATCAACAACGGATGACATGGGGTACATGTCACCACGAAACCCGATATCTGCTGTTTGTCACGAGTGGTGAGACCGGATGACTGCTTTAGAGAGAGGGGATCAGGACATTGACATAAAGACCTACCAACACCCTGACAGTCTTGACGGCGTTTAATAAAGAATATTGACATTTGAAAAAATGCTATCAATGCCCCTCTAGCATCGAGAGGCCCGGGAGTGCTAATTTGACTCACACAGGATCTACATGTAGCTTCGCGGTTAACGCGACAAATGCAGATCATTGATTTTACTCCAGTGGACATAGATAGCATAGATAGCCATTCTCGGAGAAACTGCCCCTGAGAGTGCCGTAGCTCTGCTAGTCAAATAATCGTTATGCAGAGAATATTTTATCAGCGTCGGAGGCGCAACCTGAAGGCATTCATAGATGCCCTCGACTGAGAGTCCAGGTAATCTTCGTAGAAACCTGTGATAAACTCTTCAGCCTTGAACCCAAACCTGTTGTACAGCAACTAGACAAGTTTTAACATGCATCAAAGCATTGATGACTAGAAGCGCACCATCGCCGGATTATTGGCCGATACGTGAAGTGTGATATCTCTATGTGGATTGAGCGTGATCAAATGGTATAACATGGTCCTGCAGAGATAAGAGTTGCGAGCCATTGATACAAAATTTGAGAGATCGAAACGCACGTTGCTATATGTGAATTGTCCCAGCCTGCTCTGACAGCTAGGTACGTGATGTACGCCTCCTGTGGCGAGCTCAAAAGCGCGGCGCCCACTACAATTTTCCCATACATTGCGATCACAGAGCAGCGCTCGGGAGAATACTGAAGCAGGTCGCTAACTGTGAATAAACACAAGAGAAAGTTAAAAACATCATAGGGCCCAACGGATGCAACGAACCGTCGATTCCATCCCAAAATGCTCTAGCGAGGAGGTCATGCACCTGCTGAAGGTGGGACAGTTGCAGAGAGACATAACGAATCGGGACCGGAGCTTCAAGCGATTGCGTTCGCTCCGGGCTAATTATAATGAGGCGACCGATATGGATCAAGTGCATAAGACCTACTGTGCATATGAGTAGTGCTCTCGTACATCTGCCATCAATTCCATCCAAGGAGATCTGGATTCCCAGTCTACTGCGATGAGTCCGGGATCTTTGGATGGTTTATGCCCGCATAGGCGTGATAAGAAGGACATTTCACAACGCGTCGTGCGGATGGAGTTGAGCGAATCAAAAATTGCTGACAGAGTAGATTCGGGTGGCAATTGGGTAGGCAGGGAAGTCAAAGAACTGGATTCAACGACATTCAGCCCCTGAACACCCGCTCTGTGCCTTTCCTACAACATAATAAATCACAGCCTCTGGATGAGATTCAGACCAGGATACTTACCCGATTAAGTTTAAGCTTTCTTAATATAACTGGCTGTAAAGTTGAAGGAGTTGCTACGCCCAACGCTGACGCGTACTTTATCGCAGCTGACACCTCGTATCGAGTTAAAGGTCGGAGAAAAGTGCCCTAAATTATTGAGTTAGCTTCACATTTAGTTTCAAAACACTATCCATACAACATTTTCCGCCCTACATTCGCTGTCCTGTATCTGGCAACGGGCTTCCAAGTACTCTGGCAGCACAGAGTCCATGGCACCTTCAAAGTCACTGGCCTCCTCTATGTTGTCGTCCGTGCGGCTCTCTCCCCCAGTCCCAAAAAAATCTACCAAAACATCGAGTGTCATGGAGGCTCTCGTGACACGCATCTTTGGCGAGGTAACTATTGTCCTTCCCGAGTTGCCTTTCGGCCGCTTTGGTCGAGGGACACACTTCAAGTTGCGTCAGGGCATCCATTCTAATAACTAGCAGTAACCTGACATGCTACTTACTTCCTCGTATGTGTCGTCCTCATCCTTGGAAGATATCCGCCGAAAGGGAGGCATGGTGGTGACTGGGATAACAAAGTATAGGTAAATAGTAGATTTAAACGCGCGTATTACGTACTGTTACTTATATCTGCTTCAGGAGTGCAAATAGTATGAAATAAGCTGCCCGCATTGCGCAACCTTGTTGCAAACTTTGCCTCGCGTCGCCTTGAGCTCAGCATGCTAAACGGCTCTGTGAAAGGCTGAGAGATGGGTATGTAGCTATCCACAAGTCATCTTCTGGTTTATATTAAATTTGCATAAATTCTGTTGAATGATCCATGATTCATGGAAGTTCGGAACTTCACAGAATCACAGGAGGAAATCTGCACATCTTCTAACTGTTGTACGCGACTCGGTTTGATGTACTCAACATTACAATGGATAGAGCACATCCATGTTACCGATACCTCGTTGGGGAAGGTAAACGTGGCGCTCGAGGCTGTTCCAGCTAGCTGCGAACGTGCTTGCCCGGCCAGGGGCTGGAAAGCGCTACTAGTCCATGATACGGCCTACCAACGCATTCTGCCCGCTGTAAAACCAACTTCATGAATGAGGTTGTTTCTTCCACACGACAATTACGTATCGGTTCGGAGTACAATATGGCTCCGATTGAGCTTTCCTTGGAGCCACACTGTCGGGCCTGCTTAGGAAGACTGGCTTACGTCGAGACTCCTGCTGTCACAACTAGAAGGGTTAGATTTGTCAAGTTCCCCTGTGGTCCAGTCAAATCAAAGAAACTTTGCATGCCTTTTCAGGCTCCTGCGTTACCTGTAGCCCGGCTGAAAGACTAACGCTAGAAGTACGTATGCTGGATAATCACCCGGGAGAATACCGCTGCGCACAAGCCTACCCCGATACCAAGATTTACATGATGACAGGTAGAGACCGTTATGTTCCTAGAAGACGATACGCGCCTCAGGTACAGCCGTGCAGGTCGGTCTGAGGAGCTGCAACGGAAGACGAATCGACGATGTTGACTGGTTTCAGTAATGCTTTGACCAGTGAACTAGTGGACGACGGAGGGTTGCATTTGACGCGTCTTTACGAAGGCAGCGATGAATACAGCTTAAAGCCCAAGTTCGAAGCTCAGCGCTCAGCGCGTAGTTGTCATCTTCGCTGACAGTCGTTCCTGTTGTGAAGTAATTCATGCCCACAGCCCGACATTCTTGTCAAATCAGATCAGCTTCCTGCACCATCGCGTAACATTGCCCACATATTTGCGCACAGCGTGAGATGAAGTTTGCATGAAAAACACGAACGTCCTTCTGGGTATTCCTTATCTTGAAACGCGCCCAACACTACAAACAACAACCACAAAAGATTAGAGCAGCGATTGGATCAATGAGACAACGGCATTTGCATGCAGATAAATACAATGAGTATGATATAAATCCAGGAGAATGAAAAGACGAAAGAGCGATGGTTCAGTATATGATGGAGAAAATTGAAAGCGAAAGCGGTAGGTTGAAGCGGTCACAGCCTTGTAACAGCCTTGGAATCAAGTGGCATGCCTGCGAACACCACGATCAGCTTGCGAGAATTGCGGAGGGTGTTAACACTTACCAGACGGATCGATTCCATTGCGAGCAAGGATTTGATTGTGGCGAATCAGTCTTGCTTGGTCGAAACTGTGTGTAGGAAGTTTCGATAAGTTAACTCAGACAACTAAAAGAATTGCTTACTTCACCCGTTGGGTCCGCATGATCTCTATCACCTCCTGCGTTCCCTGCTCGTCCAGTCCTGCCCTTGAATCTCCCTCAGCAATATTGGCTTCCTCAATGTCGAACATCGGAGAGCTCAACCCTGCGCGCGCTTGTTCAGAAAAAGAGGCAAGGGGCGTGTAGTGGTTGAGGCCTGGAAAGAAAGCCTTAACCCTTGGAGGGAGAGACGACCTGTAGCGATAGCCCACTGTAAGGGCAAGTCAGTAGATGCCAACCCATCGTCTGCTGCGGACACTCACGCGTTACCAGTAACGCCATGGCTGCGAGGAGAGAGAGGTAGAACAACATGGTAATGTACAGTACTCTGTGAGTAGGCTTAAGCTCAAGTCTGCTTGACAAAGTGTTTATGAGAAAGTTGCTTCGATGACCATTGACGACCAGGTCCCAGGTCGAAGGCGAAGCATCATGCATCACGATCGCCACGTGCCCTTGACATAATAATGTGGCTGTGAACAGTGAGATCCGTTTGCTCCCGGTCGTATACTGTGAACACTGAAGTCAGTGGACTTCCGACTCGCTCGACTAGCTGCCAGTCCGAGAATCTTCCAGACTATTGTACAACAAACGATTCATCCTACATACTTCACGGCGGAATGTACTACAATACAACACCTATCAGTTCTCTTCATTCCGCTCGAATACCCATAACTCCTGAGTGGAGCCGGTATTGCCCTGGATAATTACCTGTGACACGATATAAGAGACACTCCATCGAAAAAGAATAGACTGTTCGTACAGGTGTATTATTCTCCCATCCTAAAAGTGCCCAGACGTCATCGGATCCCCCACCGCTACGTGGAATTCCGAAACTGAAGCCAGCTTTTAAGACAGATGTGATGGATCTACTGGTGATTGTAGACTCACGAGTACAAGTTTTGCACCTGAGGGCTTTCTTGGACGTAGAAATAGAATGGCTCCCGAGATAAAGTCAAATATTGACCCTTGGAAGGCGGAGCTTGATCAGCTGGCCATTACGACGAGAGGGAGGGAGACAACTGACCTCGGGGGTGATCTGAGGGGAGATGTATAAAGGGTATTCTGCTCCGAGGCGAAGTATTTCGAATGTTACAGTGGAATTCGGGTAAGATGTTACAATCCACTGCAATGATGAGTCGATAGTAAGTTTAAAGCCATAAGTATCGATCAATCGTACATTATTCACGAGTTGTCCATCCCTGCCGTTGTTTCCGACGATTCTCTCATCGGGGCCGAAGTAAGTGGCATATTGTGTTGGGCGTGCAGCGCTTTGTAGCTTGTATACACCATCGGAAAGAACCATCTTTTGAGAGTATACGGTTCAAGCTGAGATTCGAGCACTTGGAGAATACGAATCACGCAAGCCCTTAAATACCTCGAGTTCCTTGCTGAACCGAGTACGCATTATTCGTCTGCGCAGAAATGCCACCTCCCTTGAGGGGTAGATTTCAATCTCGTAGCGTAGAAGGCAATGACTTATTGTAGTACGCACCATGCGCCCGGGAGGCTTTCATTTCTCTGTTGGTATTATAATTGTCCACCTGAGGGTAGAGTGCAATTTTCGTCATTATATCCAGGGTCAACGCCCCCTGACTGGTATTGACGGCCCACAAATGGTACATGTCAGCAGCCTTCCGAGTAAGGCTGCCTTTTATGTCAGTGCTTTTGCGCTTTGAATGAACAACAACTATGATGACCTGTCATTTACGCACGCAGGAAGCAAATTTGCAGACGTAATAACGGGTTGAAAGGTAATGTCCTGCGCCAGAAATATATACTTACGTATCCATTGATGCGGGGAAGTGAAAAGCGGGAAACTCGAAAGGCAGGTCGCCGGATACCATGACCCGAGTGGAGGGAAGTTCCGCATGCGCAGCACGCATGGGCGAGTTGGCAGATAGAATGTTCAGTCAGACCCAAATGCCACCCGGGGCGATAGTCGGCGGGGAGAGCTAATGTTCCTGTGTGCCAAGGATGTACTGATAACAACGTTACAGCATCCATTGCAAATATGTACTAGGAGACTCGAGTCATGGAAGAGTGCAAGAAGCAGTAAAGGATTAGATATTATCCTGACGGTCCCAGAACCATCGACAACCTTCTGCATGTGCGTCCCATTTGTACGCATGACCTTGATGTGGATATTTCTACTCGATTCTTCAGAAAAGCTGCAGGACAATCTCGAGCCGTCACGAAAGTAAGAACTTCGTAGTGTTGGATTTAAAAAAATAAATCGATGTGTGCCTCAAGTTGTCCATTGTCACCATAGTCACAGGCCAAGAGAACACCGTATCTGTAATGCAAACGTAGTGGACAGTCATACTTGAGTCGCCAATTGCGTGCCATAGTGGTGTGGCGAGAGGTTTCGATCTGTTCGATTCATTAGTTCAATATAAGAATAAAGGGGACTGAAAGCGGAAGCGATCGATTGAAACCATTACAGCATTGTAACAACCACGATGACTTGCAAAAATTGCAGATGGATTAACACTTACCAGACGGATTGGTGCCATTACGACGATTTGATTGTGGCAGTCCTGCTTGGTCGAAACTGCATGTAAGAAGCTGTTTACTCCAGCACACGTGCATAACTCAAAGAATCGTCACTTCACCTGTTGGATCCGCATGATCTCTAGCACCTCTGTTCCCTACTCGCGAGTCCAGCCCAGCGCTTGAATCTTTATGTGGACAGTTAGTGCTGCCGCTTTATGCAGAAATCATTCTACAATGTCGGGGACGTCACCTGAAAGCATTCACAAATGCCCTCAACTGGGGGCTCAAGAAATCTCCATAGAAACCTAGATGAATTCCTCAGCCTAAAATCAAATCCATAAGAGCACGCAACGGACACAGCGAACCATTGATTCCGTCCCAAAACGCATGCACATGCTAAAGGTGGGACGCTTGAAGACAGATCAAGATTATTACAGCTTCATTGAGGTGATTGAGCTCGCGCAGGGCTACTGAGTTATAAAAGCCTTCAGAACGTCCGTGCACACGGGATTTCTGTGGTGTTCTCCGCGTCATATCACCTTGCTTGCACAATGCAAAGGTATTCTAGCATAATTCACTTTCCAAATTAACCTGGTCCTTTTCTCCCAGCACGTGATGGTTACCGTTTGGGTGGCAACTGGCAACCACCGCCCTTGCATATGAAATTATGAATGGAGAAGGCGGCATAGGCATTGAATCAAATGTCGTATATACAGCGCTGCAGCAGTCTCTGAATAGTACTTCCGTCATCGAGGTGCTGCCCACTTATTACTCAAAACTGCATATACTGGTGTCGCTGCCTCATTAATGAAAATACATGTCATTCTACTGCCATGATCTCGACTCTCGAGACGGCATGGTGCAGTGGAGGAATATCAGCTACTACATAACGAACCAATCAACAAAGAACGGCCTTTTGTTCCTTTCAATAACGATGTTACCGATCGTGTCGTCGTACTCGTCAACAACCTCGGAGGTCTCAGTAAATGCGAGCTTGGCGGAGTAGTCGCTGCAGTGGGACGTGCACCAGAATCCAGATCATGTGCTTACTATCTGGCTCTTTCGTGGTTTGTTCAGTTCATAATCGGTGTTTGTTTGGATTGATGATAACCCTCTACTAGACAGGTCTCAACCTGGCCGATATCCAAATGCCATGCTTCTGTTCCCTGACGCGAATACAGGAACTTCCACATCATATCTCTACTGAGTGATAGTACCGGATGGAAGTGGTCCTCTAGGTCTGTTCCTGAGCCACTGTCATCCCTTCCTAACGTGGCTCGCAAAAAGGCCTGGTCAGCCTTACTCAGATCTGATGATTACGATCAATTCAACGGCGCGGTAGATCGTGCATGCCGTGCCTATTTAGTTGTTGCTGAACTCGAGATCACTCGCATGGACAACATCCCCAGTGATGGAGACAGCACTTTTATGCTCAAAGGCGGCGCTACGCCGCTACCAGTAAGCGACTGCATCGTGATAATGTAATACAATATACAAACATACTTACTGATCATACAACTTCAGCCATGCTCAAGGTTCTCGGTAGCGTAACTACCATCTCTCGCATCACCGAGGACGTTATGGGAGGGACGAGCGTGGCCCTCTATTCGTCAGTGATATTACATCTTGGCTTGACCATTATTTTATAACACCCAGGATTTTATTTTCTGCCCTTGTGATGGACACCGAAACCAAAAAGTGGCCGATCCCAATGAAACACAAAGAAGAATTTGAATCCATTAAATTTGATTTCATGGAATGTCCCCTTGGAGTCTATCGACACAAAGCTTTCGCGGAATCGGGGGACATCATTGGAGGCCTTGAAAGGCGCCATCGTAGAAGTGTTCTTCGCGATCAAACATTATTACCTGCGTGACAAAAAGTTCGATACATTTCTGGCTGATACCCAGCAAATTAAGATCATCGAACCGGGGGCGTCAATCGTTGCGTCCGGGTTCAAGCGGCGCAATGCTCGCGAAGGTCTGATGGATCTCATCATTGCTGGGACCACGACAGGGAAGGATGAAGAAGGTGGAAGGGCGGTGAAGAGGGTGGGATCTGATGGAGAGAAATGATAGGTCACGGTATATACGAGACATCCATATCAGGCGTGTGCATCCACGGATACGTTTTATGCAAAATTGTAACCGGTACATGTCGCTATGGGCCTCATATGGTGGCTGTTTTGAAGATCGCGGACAACAAAAATAGGCAAGCAAGGTCAACGCCGACGCCAGGCGGCAGTTCCCAAGTACAAAGTCTGCAGACTTGACATCAGACTGGCAATATTACCTTGCTTGCAAGGTTTCGGGGGGGTACAATTCGACCGGAATGATTCTCTTGACTGTCTTCCCCCTAACACAGACGACTAAGACCTCCTCGACCACAGATATGCTCGGCGGATAGATCCTTTATCAGAAAGACGGACTATCTTCCTTCGTTTATAAAGGTCTGGCTACGGGAGACTAAGTCGAAAACCGATAGCTCATCCACTGCGCACTTTCCCCGAACAACCGTAGTATCTGCAGGTCATCTGTAGTATATTTAGACAAATGATAAATGTATTACTCTGGCCTACATAGTACTAGTAAGTACATCAACTTTAAACCACCAGTTAAACCCGGGTTGCATCCCGGAAAACTTGAGTTTAAAACGACCATGGTCCTGCCGAGTCCCGACCACTTCGGGATGTCTCGAGTGGGTGAGGACAACTAGGAGGTAATTCAATTCATTCGAACGTTGCTTGTTCATGGCCCCTTGACTAGCTGCCTGAGAATCTTCCAGATTACTATACAACTAATTGATCATCCTACACTTTGCATGACAGAATGTACTACAATGAAACATCCATTTAATAGAAGTTCTCAAACCTCCATGACTCCTGAATGGAGCCGGTATTGTCCTGGGCGATTACCTGCGACACGATTCAAACACATTCCATTATTGAGAGAGAATAGACGGTTCGTACAGGTGTGCCACTCTTCCCGTCCAAAAGTGCCCAGACCTGATCGGATCCGACACCGTTGTCATTAGGAAACCCGAAACTAAAGCCAACTTTAAGACCGAAGTAATGAATCTACTGGCAGTTATAAACTCACGAGTACACTTCCCGATGGCTTTCTTGGATGGAAAAATAGAATGCGCTCTTAGATAATGTCAAATATTTACCCTCGTAAGGCGGAGGCAACATCAACTGACCACTACTATGAGAAAGAGGAAAACAACTGACGTCAGGGGCGATGTATCGACCAAGTGACCTTCCGTGGTAAACGGCTTCGAATGATACAGTGGAATCCTCGCGAAAAGTTGCGCTCCACTGCAACAACGGTAAGTTTGAAGCCATAAGTGTTGGTCTCGAGGATCAATCGTACTATATCAATGGCCCATTCGCGATCTGGTTCCACGCCGTCGTTTCCGACAATTTTGTTACTCGACGCGAACCATGTGGCATATTGTTTTTCTTGCGCAATGCTTTTCAGCCGGTATGTACCATCAGAAAGAGTCACCTTGTGAGAGTATATGGTTCAAGTTGAGATTCGAGCTGTTGGAGGACACGAGTCACGCAAGCCCTTATATACCTCGATTGCTTTGCTGAACCGAGCATGCTTTATGCAGAAATGCCACCTCCCTTGGGTTAACCTCAATCTTGTGGCGTAAAAGGCCATGACTTTTGTGGCACATACCTGCGCCGGGGAGGTTTCCATTTCTCTGCCGGTATCTAGTATTATTGTTCGCCCAAGCCTGAGGGTGAATTGCGTCGTAATCGTGCATGACTCGTGTCAAGGAGCCAGACTCAGGGTCAGTGCACTCCCTGATGCATTGTCGGCCGGTACATGTTGACAGCTTGAATGGAAGACTGGACAAACCCTTCCGGGAAAGGCTGCCTTTCATGCCAGCGCTCCTATGCTTTAACTGGACAACTGGTATGATGCCCTATCATTCACACACGAAGGAAGCGAATTGATGAACTGACTGCATACTTAGCAGACGTAACGACGACTTGAAAGGTAATGCCCTATCCCAGAAATGTGTACTTACGTATTCAATGATGCGGGGGAGGTGGAAGGGGTAAACTCGGAAGGCCGTCGCATTCGACCACGATGAGGCACTCATCGGGCAGAAGTGAAAAGGCACAGCGAGGATCGTTCTAACCACAACATTTATAACAACATAAAGCAATGTTACAGCATCCCTTGCAAATATGAAATTGGCAAACTATGTGCACGACAGAGGTGAGAGATAGTTAAACTCACATTGCATTCAACTTCGGGTTGTACATCAACACCGAATGAAACGGGGTAACTGTCACATCCTGGACCGGTGCGAGTGAATAGTATTGCTGCTTGTCAAGAATGACGATACCGGATGCCGCTTTATAGGCCACTAGCATGAAGACCTGCCGTCGTGTTCTGCCGATCCAGACGGCACCGGCAGGGTGTTGACATTTGGGGGACTGTTGTCTGTCTCTCTAGAATTGCTGGAGGCCTGGGAATGCTAGTGATCACACAGGATCTACATGATTAACGTCACGATAAATGCAGACAAGTGCAGATTACTGACTGGACATGAGCGCTTTCGCTCTGCTGATCAGATGGGTGTTGTGCAGATATCACTGTCAGCGTTGGAGATGTCACCTAAAGGCACTCATAGATGCCATCGACTGGGAGTCCAGGTAATCTTCGTAGAAACCTGTGGTGAACTCCTCGGCGCTGAACCCAAATCTGTTAACGTTGTGCGGCGTCAGGAATGAGCCCAATGTTCTCACAACAGCTTAAGCTTATGTAAGTTAAGTTTCCTTGTCGTTGTACTGTTGCACGGCACCTACCGGGATCCAGCAACTCACGCTCAAAATCACAATATCATTGCCACTCCACCGCTTGCTTAGCAGCAAGTAATTATGGTTTCTGCCACCCTCTTCTCGCCTGAAGAAGGTAAGCCCCGACGCGTTTTCATCTTAATTGACATACTAAAGTGAACTGCAGAGCGTCCAAGGTTCATTACGATCAAATGCCGTCCGCCGTCGCAGGGCATGTGCCCTCAACCTCTGGTCAGCGGACACTTTGCGGTCGACCAAACGGAACTAGACAACAGGGCTACTCTGATGCAGGGTCGAATGATCACCCAGCTCTTTCAGCCTATTTCTTGGCTTACAAGTACGTTTTTCCCTGAAATGAATCCTGTTCCTCTCATTAATCACCCTTGCACGGTGTGCTTTAGATCCATGTCGATGTGGTGCAGCCGCTGCCAGTCATCATGGTATTGCACTCCCGAACACCTTCAAAGCGTAAGTCTTTACGACACTCGTGTGGCGGAGACGTAGTTAATGATGACGACATTCAGGTGGCACGGTTGTAGTCTTACAAGTACGTTTTTCCCTAATATTCTTAAAAAGTAGAATGTGAGCCACATTATCTCTGGATTTTACGCGCCTCCCTGACCTTTTGATTGCAGCATTATAATGTAGCTTTCCAAATCCTCGTCCTTAATATTAGTGCCTCCTCTTACACCTTCCCAATGTATCTCTCCATAAAATAAATTGGCCGTTCGTTTTTATCTGCGTGAATCCATGCAAAGAGAGCGATCCTGAGGTCGTACCATGTGATATGGAACGATGGCGACGTTGACAGACCACACCACCATCATCATTCGGCGGAGGCAATAACGTTAACACTGGTGGTGACTTGATATTAATTTCTGCGCCCGACGGCGTCAGGCAAAGGACTGTTGCACCTGTCAGACGAGTTACGAACTGTCGCGAACGCAAAGTTTTGGAAATGATGCTCGAGTCCCTGGCGATCAATCAAGCGGCAAATACTATTAAGTGTGTGATTCGTCTCGACGCATTCCATATACTACTGTGACGACAAAGAATTGATATTCCTACAGACTTCGTGACTGAAACTATTCCACCGGAGCAAATTCAAATACCCATAACTCTTCAGTGGCGTCGTGGTTCTCCCGGATAATAACCTGCGGGATGTTATGAGAGACATTCCATCGAGAAAGGCGACGAACAGTACTTACAGGTACGTCATTATCCCATGATAAAAGTGTCCAAACGCCACCAGCGGTCGAAACCCCGATACTGTATGCGATCTTCTATGAGACACTATAAATCTTCGTGCTGGTGGATATAGACTTACGCCTTCAGATTTTCCGCCCGAGGGCTTGGCTGGTAGGAGAAATAGAATTCGTTCTCGGATAAGACCAAAGATTTACCCTTGGAACGGGCAAGTAACATCAGGTAACTATTATGATAGGATGAGAGACCACTGACGTTGTAGGAGATGTATTTCCTGGGAGACTCTACTCCGTCGCGAATGAATTCGAATGTTACAGTGGAGTTTTCGTCGTGAAATTTCACAAGCCACTGTAACGATGCATCAAATGTAAGTTTCAAACCATAAGTATTAGTCTCGAGGATTGATCGTACGAAATCGATGGGTCGTTCCCTGCCGTTGTTTCCGACGATTTCGCCCTCAAAGTAGGTGGCATATTGCGTTGGGCGTGCAGCGCTTTGCAGCCTGTATACACCATCTTTGAGAGATCCGGACATCGTGTTAGAATGTATATGGCGGAGAGTCGAGCAGTTCAAGTTGGAGAATAGGAGTAATGCAAGCCCTTATATATGTACCTCTAGTGGTTTGCTGATCTGAGCACGAATCGAGATCTTGTATTCGCCAGCGCAGAAATGCCACTTTCCATCGAGTAAATCTAAACCCCGTGGCGTAAAAGGCCGACATTGTAGTACATACTTGCGCCGGGGAAGTGTCCTTTCTCTGCCGGTATTGGAATTGTCGGATGGAGTGCGGATATCGTAATTGTGCACAGCTCGTGCTTGGATTGGATTGACTCCATGGTCAAACTGTCCCCTGATGCATTGACGGCCCACCGGTATTGTCGACAGCCTGAATGGAGGACTGGGATGCAACCCCTTCTGAGCAATGCTGCCTTTCCCGTCAGCGCTTGTGATTTATGCAAATCGGCAACATCCTGATGCCCCTATCATTTACATACGAAGAAAGTGAATAGATGAACCCTCAGCAGACGTAATAACGTTGAAAGATGATGCTCTTACCCCAGACGTACGTACATATCCAAGATTCCAATGATGCGGGGAAGTTCAGCGAATAGCGATAAACTCGCAAGGCTGGTCCCTGGATTTGACCATACACGATCCCAACTTGAATGCCTTCAGGGCCCAGGCAGGAAGTTCGAAATGCTTTAGATTGCAGATAACTCAATACGTACAACATAGTTACGTGGACAGCTCCTGAACGGTCATTAGCAGCCAGAATAGTCGTCCCGCGAGTCGAGACTGTGACACCTAGGAGTGAGACAGTCGACACAAAACCAATTCCCTGCGCGTCAAAGGATGTTGGAGATAGCCGGTGTGCGCGAGCTTGACAAATGATCAAGGAACTCGGCAAACTCAGTATCCGCGGCCGAACGTTAAAGCATAAGTAGTTGGTTGGTGTCACTGCAGAAAACATGTCTGGGACTTGCGCGTTATTCAACAAGGGATGATCACCATCCTGATATTATGTAAGAGCCAACTCGAAGCAAGTTACGGCAGCACCCATGGCAAATACGTACTTCAAACTTAGGAGACTGAGTAATAGAAGACATACTCAGGCTAGTGCGAGAAGCAGACGGTACAAGAAATTCAAGTTGGGCGACGGCCTGATGAGCGATGCACATTGCGTATTGCATATAGTGGAGCTTGTTCGGCTCATGCAATTCGTCACGGTGGGTGCCCATGATTTGATGCGGAGATTCTTCCGTACTTGAAGCTTGAAGCGAGGCTATAGCCAATCCCGAGCCGGCCCTTCTAGAAACCAGAACTTATCGCTCGGGGGAGGCATTGAGAAGTAGAGTAAGTATTCCGAAATTCTTCGTCAGGACGTCTTGGCGCGATAATTTGTCTTGTTTCGTCAAATGAAATGCTCATTCTTCACCTTGTCAGCGCACGACGCCACACAAAATAGAACGCGAGTTAGAATACACCTTAGAGCTAGGTATACAGTGGGAATCAATACCAAAAATGGGTACGTCATAGGGGGGATAGGTAGACGAGCAGGAAATACAGCAGACATGAAATCGATACAGGAAGAAAAAAAAACAAGAATTACAAACAACAGTCGACTCGCCGGATATAGAACAAAGATTAAGGGCTCCGCACCCTTCCTTGAACAACCAAACCGCCGTCCCACCTCCGCACATCCCAGCCAGCGGCCCTGAGCGCACGGTCCACTGCGGGCTTCAGTACGCCCACGCCTCCTACGGAATGGGTACCACGTCCAGTAATGAGGCGAAGGGGAGATGCTGTCGGACGACGTGACAACGGAAAGAGGCACGTACGTAGACGCGCTCAGCAAAATGCCCAGAAACTTGGAGCGGATTGCAACAACACACTCACCAGGTGAACATCCCTCCCTTTCCAATATCTCTCTGGTAATCACTATCGCCTCTTGAATGCAGGTCCCGTGCAGGTCGATAGTTCTTTTATCCCACGAGGCGTATCTATAGTGAGGTGCATTAGCATCACCCCCAAGATCAATTGAAAAAATTCTGTGCCGGGAATATTTACGCGCATGCCAGGTAGAAGGGAGAAAAAAAAAGCAACAGTAACTGATGCTCACCTCCTCTTCTCAATTAACCCCCTCGCGTCATCCAATGCCTCCCCTCGCGCCCTCTCCGCGACCTCCCTTGCTCTCTGCGTGTAGTACAGCGCCGCCTCCCCACCCCATTTCTGCCACGCCCGAGTAGCCTTACGCAGCAGTTCGTGCCGCTCATTCTGCGCTTGAAGCATCCCGCGTGTGGGGTGCGCATGCCGCGCCCCAACCAGGCTCCCTACTCCTAGCCCGGAGAGCTCCCCATCGTCCCCCTTCCCCCCTTGACCGAGCCCATTGTCCGCGCCGCGAACCTTGCGCTTGTACGCAGGGTTATGATCCTCCTGCAAGTGCGTGGTGCGGGAGGAGTAGATCGGGACGGTGTACCATGGGTTCTCTGAGATTGGGGACTGTGTGGGACTAGTGGGGCTGGATAGTGAGGATGCAGATTTCCGCTTGGACGTCGGCGGAGGCTGCACAGGAGGAGGACCCGCTGGCATCTTTGCACGTGCAATTGGGGTGGCGTTCGACGAACTTGGAAGCGGCGGCGGCCGTCGATGGTATATTCCTGCATTGGATTCGGGGTCCCACAACATCAAAACGATATCTAGAGCTTCATCCGACCTGTTCCGTGTGGCAGCAAGTGCGAGGCGGGCGTCTGCGCGGAGAGTCTCACGTTGTTCGGAGTCGAGAGTGGCAAATGTCGGTGAGGCCTGGAGGAGCTCGAGGAGGGCGGAGAGTGTGCTGGTCTCTGCAACTTGCTTGATGGGGAAATTTGATTTGGTTTGGCGTTTGGTTGTGGAGGGGCTCGAGGGCAGTGCTTCAAGTGCAGCGCGGATGGCGGATGCTGGTGTGGCGTGTACCGGGTCGTGGAAATAAGAAGAAAAGTAAGATGCTGGGGCTGAAGAAACGAGTGTAGCGAGTTGGCTGGAGAGCGAAGAGACATGTGTCCATGGGTCTACATCTGTGTCCATCTTCACCCGCTCCTCTTTCGTTTTCGTTTTCATTTTCGTTGGAGGTGGGAGGGCATGCTGTTTTTGCCTCACATCTACAATTGTGATTGTGCGCCCTTTGGCCTTCTTTCTTGTGGGCATGGCGAGCTTAGGTGTTGATTTCGACTTCGCGCGTGCAACTGTTTCCCATGCTTCGGTGGGCAATGGTAAAGGACTGGGTTCGAGGGCATCGAGCCCGCACTCCCAAGGTTCGCACATACCCTCCATGGTCAAAATATACTCTACCACTCTTTCCATGTCCACATCTCCCTCGTCCTCCAGTGTTTCCACATTCTGCTCTCTCAGCAGCCGCTTGAGTAGTTCGATAGGCACGTCCGAGAAAGCTTCTTGCAAGAAGCCAAGTGGGGAGCCAGTTGAGTGCTGAGAGAACGACGTGTCTGAGCCTGAGCTTGTCGTAGTTGTACTGTGGCACAGTTCTGGAGTGGTGGGAGACGGAGTGGACATGTTTGAGAAAGAGTCAATGACCTCCATCTCCTCTTCATACTCATGTATTTGGTCGTGATTAGCGAGAATTTTCAATGTCCCTCGTATAGCCTCGACCTGTTCTGGGGCGAGAGTGGTATCGTCCCCGCTAGTATAGTCCCCGATGATAGATGCAAGGACGGTGGTATCGATTTGTGGGCAAAATTCAGCCTGCACAAACTTCAGGATTGCGGTGCCGGCAGCAGTGGAAGGAGCGCACCTGTAAAGTTTCGTAGATCCCCATCTGCAGACCTCTGTATTGCAGTAACAAACTGTAACAAGTGGGCTCCTAGCTTTGGGTGGAGTATCCACAGAAGATTGATCGCGGTGTTATATGAGTTTGGGCATGCGGAGGCAGCGTTGTTTGGTGCCAAATCCGATCAGCAGGTACAGATTACATAATCATCAGGAAATGAAATCTTCGATCGAGGTAGACTGTCTTGCCATCAACGTGTTCCAGTCGTTCCCAAACCATGATGGATGCCCGCGACCTATCTTGGACCCTGCAGTCACATTTCTATCCAGTCATATAGTCACTATCTTTAGCGCTAATTACGGTAAGCTATTCTCTCCGCACTCGAGTCTCGTGGAGTCCTTTAACTTCGTCTGATGTTGATCACGCCGATACCGGCGCGAATCAACCAATCAAGATCTCGTTGTTGAAGTTACCCGACCCTCGTATTGACCGTCATTCATAGTACGGGTCAATCTATCTATCATCTGAGAGAGACCAAG
Source organism: Rhizopogon salebrosus TDB-379 (assembly GCA_029603245.1). Taxonomy (NCBI): domain Eukaryota; kingdom Fungi; phylum Basidiomycota; class Agaricomycetes; order Boletales; family Rhizopogonaceae; genus Rhizopogon; species Rhizopogon salebrosus. The sequence continues at coordinate 23,993 of MU837528.1, forward strand.
GCCTGTTTACGTTGCAATTTTTTCAAGATTTCCTCAGGCTTAAGCGAGCGCTCTCGCTGGTGGAGAGGCACTTAGGCAATGCTACACGCTTCGCTGATGATGGGCGCTGCATTAGTATCACATTCCCCTTGGCAGATTCAAACCATGTTAACTTCGGGTAGTCGCGATACCATCCTCTCTTTGTCATCTTCCGCATGTCTCATCCATTTCATACAGCGTTGTTCGAGCGCCAGCGCTTCCAACATCTTCTTCATCTGCAGTATACACATCAACGAAAGAGCACGAAGCGTATAGGGTCGGGCACTTTTGCGATGCTTACATGACCAACCACGTCTGACATAGGTCAGGTATGATATGGTAGCTGACTTGCGAGCACCGGCCTGGTGTAAGTTTTACTATTTTTCACCAGTTAGTTCGAATGTAAGGATACGTTAGACCTACAGCCACCCGACATGGCCGGCGAGAGCCATGTATGTACTAGACCAATTGTATGAGCACCATGCTCGTGGTTGAAAAATATCACCAGCGAAGGTGCTGGTTGTGCAATGATCACTCTTAAGTGAAATCTACTGATTAAGAGATGCCACGTCTATGTGAATATAAGATCCCCACACTCCTCTACTTCTAGTTCGTCATTCTGATCACCTTCCTCCCAGAACTGTCTCTCTTCATCTTAATGCATCTCTTCGTGACTTCCTTGCTCTCTTGTATCCAAACGCTGGCGCGGCCTTGCAAATGACCATGCTCCTCAGAGTCATTTAGAATTATATTCGCAACAATGATCATTAAATATTAGATAGTCGCCCACTTTGCACACAAGAGTATCAAGATGCAAATTAGAATATGCAATGGGACGAGGTATAATACATTGCCATAAAGACACATACTGAGAGCGCAAAGCGGAAGATGAAGTACAGGTACAGAGTATCCGAGGCCGACGAAGTCCATCAAGTGAACGCCCAGGCGCAACAATAGAAAACAAGCGAAAGCATCGTCCGCAAACTTGACACCTGAATGGCGTAAAACTGGTGAGGGTGAATGATGTCATCGAAATTATTCACAGTTCCTCACATTAGCCAGCTCAGGACCAATCGTCATCCTTCCACGGCCCAACGATGAGTAGCGGATCATCCGACATAATTTCATCATGCACGATCTTCTCCTTTCCTCTCTTCCCTTCCCCTCCCTGGGCCAAATCGTGGTTGAGGTCCTCAGTGCTCCATGGGCCCCGGCTCTCACGCACCTTGAAAACATCAACCGATCCACTGCTAGCATCCCGTTTCGTAACTTGCACCACAGGCTTTCTCTTCACAGCGAGTTTCGAGTTGGGTCTTACGACGGTGCCAGAACGAGTGCGGCCATGGAGGGAGCCGGCAGGTCTTGCGGTGGTCGCCGTGAGGTAGGTCAGTATTGGAACAGTAGTGCCAGAGGTAACCTGTCGTGCGAAGTCAGACGCGCGAGTTGTGCCTGCGCGGTTCCGTTTTTGCTTGGTTGTGCTCATCTTCTTGGAATAGACGCCGGCACGGCTTTCGAGGGAGCGAGTACGCGCCGGGAGCTGAGTACCCTGGACACCTGCATCGTGGTTTTCACCTGTAGACGAAGAATGTATTTAGTATCCGCCGTATATATCTGATATTGGAGCCTAGGATATGGATCATCTGCTGCAAGAATCGTAAAAGTGAAAGTACAGATGCGAGAGGGATCAAAAGCGCGAAGGAAATGATGTTGACCATGCCACAGTCGGGAAGGGGGTGGGAGCCGCCTAGAGCGTGAACATACCACCTAGACCAAGCAAAAGCATATCCTGAATCAGATCAACTTGACTTGACACGTGCACGTCCGAAGTGCCTGAAGAGTCACAGCAGCGAGCCGGGGGAAGAGGAGCAGCAATATGATCTCCGGCACTTCTTGCGGCAGATCTCGGGGAGTCGGGAGCAGGCGAGCTTTCTGGAAAAGCAACCCTCCGTTTGCCGATCGCAGTGCGCGTTGAACCAACTGGGGGAGCTGGAGAAACCAGCGGGCTTGTCCCAGGGAGCGGTAAGACGCTCTGGCCCAGTGAGATATTGCGACGTGGCCCGGTATTGGCTACGTCAAGAGCGGGGAAAGGAGAAGACACCAGGGGAACCATGTGGGCGCCCATTGAGATCTTCTGATGAAGTACGTCGGTAGAAATAGACATAGGAGCACTTCCAGCACTATCGTTGTAGTCATCAACGTCGGGTGCATGTAGGCCAGTCTTAAGCGTGAAAGAGCCCGATGAAGATATGATACTATTGCCGGGGATGTGGATCTTGGGTACCTCAGCGTTTGCCATTTCAAAGTCTTCGTCACGAGCACCGTGCGGGGAGAGGGTAAGGAAGGCAATGCGTGAAGGGGATTTCGGTACCTGGAGGCCTGTCCTGTTGCCAGAGAGTCGATGCTGCGGGGTGGAGACAAACTGAGCACGATCAATGCGAAAAGGGGATGTAGACGAGCTGTCGGTTGGATTGGGTCGGATAAGTAACTCTGGGTCGGGCCCACAGTTTCCTGCATGAATCGTAAGTGATTTTGGTGGGGGGATCCAGTCCTGCTGCGAAATATGAGATAGCATATATGAGGGATTGAAGTTCGAGGTGTAACGTTGATTCTTCGAAGGCGAGTCTCTGGCTAGCTCATTGAGAGACGATGTAGCGTCCTTGCGAGAGAGCTTAGAATCATTGAGAGATACTTGCCGGGAGAGCCTTCCATCGTTGATAGATACGATGGAGTCCTTACGGGAGAGTATCAGGCGAATATTTGTATTGTCGTTTCTCCCCAAGGCATCAGGAAGCGTGCGAGATTTCGAGTGCAAATGAACGCGATATGATCGTGCTTTCGCCTTGGATGTAGGGAGATAGTGAGGGGATGGGGGACGACTGTGGAAAGGTGAGGCAAGCGGGTGGGATATGCTGTTTTCTTTCAGATTCCGCGAGCTCGTACGCAAAAGAATCCGTCTGGTATGTGGTACGGGAGAGAGTTTTTCTGGTACAAGTGGACGCGTGACAGATGACGGATGGATATACTCGTCAGAAGGGAACGGCGTTTGAAATGTGTTAGCACCAGCTTCTACTGTAAAAGCATCTGGTTGGGACACTTGAACAGTCTGCCGGGCACGCTTCACTGCACGGTCATTGAGTGGTACTTGGTCGTCATTTTCACGAGAGATTCGTCGAGAGCGCTTGAGCATTCGCCTGGACATCTCTGAGCGCGTAATATCGTCATGATCAGGGGGGAGGTCCTGGAGCGGAGAGGACGCGATCGTGGCGGTATCCTTTACACGTCCGCGTTTGTGAGCGTATGTTACCTTGACTGGCTGGCGAGCCATTGTATGCGTCAGTCTTGGCCCACAATGATCCAGGGCCCAGGCGTTGTGGAGCCACGATTGATTATATAACGAAGCTATTGCCACACAACAGTAAACAAGAGTGAATAAACATTAATTTGTAATTTGATCTTTTTGGCTCTGGACTAGCTCCTTGGCATCTTCGCAGACCTCCCGTCATTCCTGACGTAGTAGTCGAAAATACGTTGAACGTGAACAAGCTGATACTATTTAACGTTGGTAATCGGCGAAATATGTCATTTGTCAGGTGTAAGCAAGAGGATTCAGAGCCTTTCGATGCAAATAAGTGTCTCCGCGTGATTGTCTTTTTGAGGGGTATCTTCCTGCAATGTAAGGTGCCAAGAAGAAATGGCTACTCGTTTTATATAGGCCTGTTCCCTGGACCTGATCGACATTTTGAAGTTGAAGGTATCAGGAATTAAGTCTGTAAACGCCGGCGAACGCCGGAAGTATCCAGGTGGGTTATGACGATGTCCCCGCCATACAAGACCAAACAATCCTCGCGCGTTCCCCGTGGCTCTAAAAACAAACATTGAAATCAACTTGCCGGTCGCATTTGCGACGCCAGCCATACGCTTCTCTACTGTCAATATACGCTTTCCTTGTAAGCTGGCATCCCAAGTCCGTTTTCATATCATCTCGCATAGGCACAAGCACTCCATACCTTGCAACCAACAATGGTTGTGACCCGCAGAACTCCAGTCACGGTGGTGCCAGCACCTCCAGTTTCCCGTACACAGTCTTCACAAGGTCAATTACGCTCAGCTAGGGCGGCTGAAATACAAGACGTATCCGCGGCACCTCATGTGTCAAGCCCACTGGCATCCGAAGATGCGCACACCGCAGCTATCACTCCTGGAGTCTTTAATGACTTCAAAGAACATAGCCACAGGGTGAGTACCTACACTGTGCTTCTTACCACAAAGATCAGTCGAAATTGTTGCTGTCGACTTGTGGTTGGTGCCGTGTCTTCTAAGGGGCTTATCACGCGACACAGAACGAACACAAGAAACTAAAGAAGAAAGACAAGTCAAGAAAATCAGGCAAAGTAAGTATTCATTCTCCTTTCACCCTGATTTTTCCCGACCTAACTACCTCAGAAAAAACGCAAATTTCACCATTCCCTTTTCGACTTCCTTACCAAGCTTATTTTACTCGCATTCACCATTTACACCTTTTCTGTCTGCCCTCAAGATGAACATCTCAAATCTCCTATTTGCCGCGGCCTATCTGAGTATAAACGGATTGTACTCGACCCGTACGTTGTGCCGCCATTACAAGCCGCCCTTACGCACCCGTCAATCGTGCCGTATGTGGACCGTGTCACCAACGTTGCAAGTCCTATTATCCTTCGTACGCAAGCAGAGTGGAACAGGCACTTTGTCCCGCAGTGGGAGAAGCGCGTTATGCCAGCTTGGAACAACCGCGTCGTCCCCGCCTTCAAGGCGCATGTTGTCCCGCAATGGGAAAAACGCGTTGTAACGCAATGGCAGAAACGCGTCGTCCCTCAATATGAAAAGCATGTCGTGCCGCAGTTGAGTAAACTCGAACCCTATGCTGCACGTGCAGAGTCGTTCGTCGAGCAGACGGAAGCGACGTACACGAGGCGCATAGCTCCTCACGTGCGTACTGCTATTTACAACCTACAGCGCTGGCAACAACAAGCACATCCTCACATCCTTCTTGCCGCCCAGAAAACTCATGATCATTATCATGCGGCAAAGCCCCACGCGGTGACTTTGGCAAAGAGAATTGTCGCCGAGATGCAGCGTGCGCTTTTGTTCCTAAGGGAACAGAGACGGATCTTTGTAGACCCTCATGTGGCAAAGTTGTGGGAGAAAGTCAAGGAGCTGAGCCGTGGCTCACCAGCGGCTTCAGTGACCACTTTTGCACCATCTGGCACATCGGACTTCCCGAGCCGAGAACGTGATATTTCCGAGACACTGGAGATGCAACCAAACCACGCGTCGCCGACATCTTCATACCAACCTGTTGTGGAAACAAATCCTCCACACGATGAAGCGGCCGAGTCATCCGCAATGGAAACCAGATCGGTTCTAGATGAGGATCCGGCCGCAACCGTAAGTATGGAGGAGTCAACCGCATCCGCGACCCCTCCACACTTGACGGCGAACTCCGCGACGACGCCTGTGCAGACCCTGGAGAGTGCAGCGTCTATCTTATCAGAGAGCGCATCAGTTGCGTCTTCGGTCATATCTGCTGTTACCGATGAATTAAGTTCGTCTATTACCTCGGCGGCTTTCACTGTGCCTACCCCGTCTATTACATCCAGCCCGGCACATGTCGGTGACGACGATGAGATCGACATCAGCGCATTTTACGCGGAACTTGGGCTCGATGAGCCCCTAGCTTCATCCCAGCCTCAAGAGCAGGCGCCTTTCACTCCCCCAGAATCGGAGGAAGAGCGTGCAGAGCGGTTACGCCACAAGGCCGAAGAGACTGCTCGCAAACGTGCTGATATCGAGGCCCGCCACTCTAAGTGGGAGGCTGAACTTCAGTCTCAAATGGAGGTCGGTAGATCTACGCTCAAGCCCAAGCTCGAAGCCATTAGGAATGCCGCCGCTGCCGAACTTGCGGAGGCGCCTGAAATTCGAGACGCCATCGAGGGTCTCGTGGCGGATGCAGAGAAGTACATTAAAGGTGCTGATGTCTATCTCAAGAATCTGAAGGCAGAGAGTCGGAAGAACGACGAGAAGATGTCGCTCTGGGAGAGAGTGGTCGACAAGGTTGGCGTGAAATTTTCAGAGCGTCTCGGAGTCGTCGAGGCCGTAGTCAACACGTGGTACGGAGTCATCCTCGATCAAGAGTTGCGCGAGGTAGGCTATTTCATTTTGCCTCTTTCTTTCTTTTTTAGGCTTTTCCGTTGCCTTCGGATCACTGTCTTTCATTTCATTTTTTTCTCGCGCCAGGACTATGGTCCATTGATTTTACTTCTTCCTACCCCCTATCCTTCTTTGCCAAATTGTATTTTTCCTATGGCCGGACTGCTGGTTGCTGATTGCGCTTTCTGTACTGCACAGGTTTCCCTTGTAACTGCTCATGTGCGGGAAGTCGCGGAAAAAGCTCAGGTCGACCTAGGGCTTGATTACGCTTGGTTGGACGAAGTGACGTACTCTGACTGGCAGCGATATCATTCCCTGATTGATGGTAGGTCGCACATCCGTCCTATCGCATAGGGGTGTTCGACTAATACTTATTTTGTTTTTCCACAGCCAGCGAGAGATTCGTTCAGGAGGCTAACTCAATGCAGAATGGCACGCATCCGTCTTCGGCTGTGGGTAACCCGATTGTTCCTATTTTTGAGGACCTTGAGTCAGAAGTCCAGGATGTCGTAATCGGGTTTGAGACGCGCTTACGTCGGATCAAGCGCGACGGCGAGCGTGCATTCAATAATGTCCAGAAGGATGAGGAAAAAGGGACTACTGCTACAGATCCGGAGCCTGGTGTTGAGCCGGAGGTCTCCATTCTTCCGATACCTGAGGAACGCGAGAGCGGGCAAGGCTATATCCCCCCTGTTGTCATTGGTCGGAGCAAGGAGGAGGTTCTGGAGGCGCTTGGAAAGGTTGAACCTGTAGAGGCGGCAATTTCCGGGTCTAGTGCTGATGAAGATGCGGCGGAAGTCGTGTCGAGTCTTGTTCGAGAGGCGGAGGAGGAGCGTCTTGGGCGCTCCGCTATTCATCGCACAGAGCTGTGATTTTGAGGACAAGTGTTGGATATGGTTATGGTTATGGAATCTACTATGTTTACAGTCTGTTATCTTGCATTTCCCCTTTTTTTTTCTAATTCATGGCATGGTGTTGGAACACAGTCGTCCCAGATTGCCCTCTACAGTCCTGCCGTAAGTAGACGCCGTTGGGCTCGAAATGATTGACGGGCACGGAAAATCAGGGAAAGTCAAATAAAGACTTCTCAAGGCTCAGGGTATTGCCCGGCGACGAACCACATCCTCGTGACATGTTCAATGAACCCTGAATGAAACTGTCAATTTGCGCCATTCAACTTACCATATAGATGTCCGCTCAGGCTCGCGTCTCGTCTGCATGGCAAAAGCATGGTTCTCACGTGTGCGTACGTTTGACAACTACAGCTGTAAGGGCTGGGTAAATTGTCGTGGCGCCAGGCCACGGTTCCCTTTACCCCGTGAGCACGGTGAACCCGCTTGCACGGACTGAATACGTAAAAGCGCGATGGTTCAGATACAATGGGACACTGGGCGCAGCAACAGAGTGAATTAGACTCCAGTCATAGCGTCATTCCGCAACTGAGGTCGGATGTACCCCTCCAGGTGGCTTCGGTGCCACCTTGCGTGATTTGTGACGTTAAATGTCACTGTACCTTGATAAAACGACCACCACTAAACAGTACTACCGGGGTCCGGGAACCGCTGCGCGGAAGAACGCTCATGCACACACTGTATACAATTTGGATATGGCATAACGACATAATATCCTATTAAGGTTGGACATGGGAATCTGCAATAAGAGGCGGTCAACAAGTCCATCATGCCGATATGTGAAAATATGTGAAACGAGAGATAAAGCAGTGGACAAAGCAAACAAGGAGCGACTCCGGTTGGACGCTGTGCCGCTGTCGTATACGGGCTCAATTCGTATCATCACCCTCAATCCTCCATCGCAGATTGGACTCGTAGAATTTGATGAGCTTGGCAGGTCGAGTCAGCAGTGCATCCAGAACCCACAAATCCACAGCCATACCTTCTGAGGAAACTTCTGGGCGCAGACCCGGGAAAGTTCCCGCATGCGGTCATCACTCTTTTTTCTGCAAAGTCGTTTAGCATTAACACGAATTCCGAAATAGGACAGATGCAACAGACATCTTGAAGTACACATAGAGTTCCCCGTCGTCGTCGCGTTCGATGGTGTCGATGGTATCAATGAGGTTCTCCCAGCTAGCGATAGTCATGTGCTTCTTCATGTTACCGACAGCAACCTCCTCTCCATCATCAGCCAACTGTTTCTTGGCCTTCTTCGCAGAGGCCCCTTGGCTCTTGCGCGGCTTTTTCTTTGCCCTGGCATCGTCGTTGTCGCCGTTACTGCTTGCTTCCTGCTCCTTCTCCGACTGTTCCTGCTCATCTTTCTGTGGCCTACTGCGTTTCTTTGCGGGAGGTGTGGACTCTCGAGTCTCCTGTGCAGCCGTCGATTTACGGGTAGGTTTGGCCTTGCCAGTGTCTGTGGACTTGCGGGGACCACCCTTGCTGGCTTTACGCTTGTTTTCCCAGTACTTCTTGATGAGGTCTGCGGCATTGCTAGAAACAATAGTTCAAATGTGTTAATGTCAACATATGCAAGAAAGGATTAAATACACTGCATCATCCTCGTGCACCCAACTGTTGTCTTCGGGTGGATAACCTATCCATTTCACAAAGTAGCCAAATTTGCCCTAAGACGTGTTAACATCCAATGTTTTAAACCCGACAATGAGATTGAGGACGCACATCGCCAAAGAAACCTTTCTGCGAGTCTAACACGTCTTCGATCTCATACTCTTCTTCCTGCTCGTCACCCTCCTCTCCAGGAGCCTCCTCACTGTCCGACGCGGGCTCGACCTCTGAAGAGGACAGTCGTTTCTTCTTGGTGGAGTACTCCTTCTGTTTCGCGCGTGGCGCGTCTGAGTCAGAAGTGACCATATCTGTCGCTCGGGGCATGTCAGGCTGCTTGTCGTCACGTCGTAGCCTACTAGCAAATGTGCTTTGAGTTCAGTTCTGCAGATGCGCGCACAAGCAACTGGTGGCGTCAAGACTCGAGGTTACATAATCCGTGGGAACAATGCATTAACACCCCTCCAAGCTTCACGGAAATTTTGAGCGACATCCTTGACTAGTTGAGTGCTTGCTAACGACAGTCTATATGACTATAAGTTACAAGGTCCATATAAGTAAGCCACGCGGTGCCATCATCATAGGCCTGGCAACAGAGCTTCATGTGTGAGCGCAGTTGGGCAGTGTATCCGGTCAGATGAATCACCGCCGTGTCCTATGAGCATGGCGTGACGTCGCATTAAATGTCATTGCAAACAGCTTTTGATCAAAATACACTGGATGCAGTCAGACATCGCAGAGGGAGAGGAGAAAAGTAAATGATAACATCAACCATCAATCTCTCTGTCTGCGTGACGGACTAGCACTTCGTCCTCGCCCTTCCCGACCTCCTCTACCCTTCTTCGGCCCTGAGGGAGGTGGCCGAACGAACGCGTAGTCACATTGGATGGCTTGTTCTAATAATGGCGTTCCCGACGCGCCATCAATAGCAGCCTGCGCCTCAGCCATGGTCTCGTATTCGACGAGTGCATAGCCCTGTATTCAAATATTATTTGCATTAAGCGCCTTGGTCTCTCGATGCGATACACGGACCTTGACATAACCAGTGCGCCGGTCCAAGTTCAAATGGAGGTTTTTTATCTCGCCGAACTCTGCGAACTTGTCGGTGACGTCCTCCTCCGTCGCCTCTTCATGTACGTTGGTGACTAAGACAATCCAACCTTCAACGGCTGTGCAGAAGGAGCGCAAATATTGTAAGGATCATTTATAAGCCTGAATGAACGAGCCAAGACTTACAACGAGCGGCTCTCATGTCGTCCTTGACATGAGAAGATTCAACCCTATCGTAAGTGGGCTCTGCGGTGACTGTGCTATCATTTCCGCCTATCGCAGTGATTTCAGTTGGCCGTAGATGAAACACAAGTATGAATGGTGATGACCTGCGCTGTTTTGAAATCCCCTGCCTCTCCGCCTCACAACGCCACCATCAGCGACTTAGCCAGTTAGTTAGAATGTGATCATTGCCTATGAAGCCGTGAAACACGGTACCTTCGTCGATATTCATTTCATCGTCGGACATGGTGGTTTATGTCTGTAGTTGGTGTGACAGTGTGACTAAGTGTGACAAGCCAAACCCAGAATCCTGATATTAACTTTCGGAACCGAGATATAAGATTTTATCTGCACCCTGTACTACTACTGCCTCCTGAGGTTGCCGCTGCTTGCCGCCGTCAAGTGGCGGGGTGATCTTGAGGTAACTTTCTAAGGAAGAGCTCCGTCGGGACAGCCTGACTGTTACCAACCAACGGCATATTTCTTTTGGGCTATCCCAAACCAAAGCGCGCGAAGTAACCTGTGTGGTCACCGTTAATGAGCGGCCAAGGTTGCATTAGATAGGCTGACCTCTGCTGTACAAGCATGTTGGTTCGCATCAAATGCTAATTGCCTTACGAGCTCACGTAAGTCACCAACGGCGGTATTGAAGTTGGATGATTGTCCAATGTGATTTTCATAAGCATCCCACACAGCATAACCCGCGAGGTACTGTGCCCGAACCATTGCTCCGAACATCGGACTAGAAGTCCAATACAAGTCTGTACAAGCTCGTGAGCAACATACGGGGATGAAATAGCCAGTAAAGAAACATGGTCCAAGAGCTATGCTTATGCCACCGTTTTTCTCTTCCATTTTTGCGCTTATACTCTTACATCGTTTATCCTCTTTTTTAGCAAAGGGAATAATAGGTTAAGCATCTTTTTTTCGGCATTTGTCTGCCATATTAAAGTTGCTTCACTGCCTCAGCGCTCAATCTCATCCCACAACCTTTACGATCCCCTCTGACTTGCCTTACGACGCAAGTCCATACGTCATCTTTGATCCCGATGTTGTTGAACTGCTCGCCGTGGCGACAAAGTTGAAGGTACAACGCCACCGACTGAAAGGCTTGAAAAACCACAGTGCCTGGTGCATCGCCTCAGATCTCCGATCCTAAAATCCCGAACGACTCAATGGCCAGAAGCTTCTCTCACGGAAGACCCTTGCGCGTGTGGGCGTACCTTTGACTGCATCCCAAAACCTACTAAGCGCACTCCATCGTATTTAACCACCACCGTCTCGCCATTCACTCCACAACCGACCAACCGGCTTTTTCATCTGACCTTCTACGGACATTTTAATTTCCTTTGCCTAACTTCACCCATCAGAAATGAATCCCGTTCCTCTCATTAATCACCCTTGCACGGTGTGCTTCAGACCCACGTCGATGTGGTGCAGCCGCTGCCAGTCATCATGGTATTGCACTCCCGAACACCTTCAAAGCGTAAGTCTTTACGACACTCGCGTGGCGGGAGACATAGTTAATGATGACGACATTCAGGATTGGCCACGCCATCGCAAAGAGTGTGTTCCAGCGACTCATGCTCAAAATTACAATATCATTGCCACTCCACCACCTGCTGAGCAGCAAGTGATTATGGTTTCTGCCATCCTCTTCTCGCCCGAAGAAGGTAAGCCCCGACGCGTTTTCATCTCAATTGACATACTAAAGTGAATTGCAGAGCGTCCGAGGATCATTACAATCAAATGTCGTCCATCCCAAGTGCCGTCGCAGGGCATGTGCCCTCAACCTCTGGTCAGCGGACACTTTGCGGACGGACAAGCGGAAAGCATTGTCTTGACGCAAGGCTTGAATGGAGAACCACTTAGATTTCCACTCCATTTGTGGTACTCCCCGACTGCGCTGTCTCGTTGCGCACCCATTAACCGTGCTATCTACCACATCACCTCCGGTGCCGCTGCGAAAGCCTGGTGTGGCACGGTTGTAGTGCTCAAGTTTAACGGATCTAGGCGACAGGGCTACTCTGATGCAGGGTCGAATGATCTCCCAGCTCTTTCAGCCTATTTCTTGGCTTATAAGTAAACGCATAATGCGTTTTGTCCCTAATGTTCTTAAAAAGTAGAATGTGAGCCACACTATCTTTGGATTGCACGCGCCTCCCTCTGACCTTTTGATCGCAGCATTATAGTCTGCTGTCATATATTATCGCATATATATCGTTTGTTCGTTTTATGATTGTGCCAATCTGTAGCTTTCCAAATCCTCGTCCTTAATATTAGTGCCTCCTCTTACAGCGTTCCGATGTATCTCTCCATAAAATAGATGGGCTGTTCGTTTCTATCTGCGTGAATCCATGAAAAGGGAGCGATCGTGAGGTCGCACCATGTGATATGGAGCGATGGCGACGTTGACAGACAATATCATCATCAATGCATCATGATCGGCGGAGGTAATAACACTGGTGGTGACCTGGTATAAATTTCTGCGCCCGACGGCGTCAGGCAAGGGACCGTTGCACCTGTCAGACGAGTTACGAACTGTCGCGAACGCAAAGTTTTGAAAATGATGCTCAAGAGAAAAGGGACTAGATGCCCGAGGTTCCCACGTGTGTGCCATCACTCTAATTTGTGTCCCTGGCGATCAATCAATGCAAACCTATGCAAGCACCTTCAAATGTTATCCTTCATATCATTTTCACGACCTACTGATTCTACCTATCATCAATCAACGCGACATCATCCAGATGTCGAGGACCTTATGGATGTGGATGACGATGACTTTACTACTGGGTCTGAGCCGAGGCTGACTTGCCCAGGAGAAACTATCACATCATCCCAAGCGTTCATGCGGTAAGCAGCTTGTGGGCAGTGTCAGCATCTGTCAATGTCTGAACAGCTTCTGCAGTGGTCATGGGACGTATGTTGACAAAGAGGACGTCATTGCTTCTGTCGCAGGGACTGTAGAGCGGGTGAACAAACTCATAACTGTTCGCGCAATCCGTACAAGGTGAGGATCACCCCGCTAGCTGGTACCGGTAGTCTTCAGATTAATCCTCTGCCAAGATATAATCCTGAGGTGGGAGACCTCGTCGTTGGGCGGATAACCGAGGTATGTAGCTCACACCAAGGCTTGAGAGTTCTATTGAAGGGTAAAATGTAGGTTCAACCTCGAAGATGGAAGGTAGACGCGAACTCGCGTCAAGATGCTGTATTGATGCTCTCCTCCGTAAATCTACCAGGAGGTGTACAGGTGGGTTTATCCATCGCAACAATGTATTATTTTCGTAACCCGATTCATGCTAGCGCCGGAAATTAGAGAGCGATGAACTCCAAATGCGGAACTTCTTTGAGGAAGGGGACCTTCTTGTAGCAGAGGTGCAAGCATTTTTCTCGGACGGTGCCATGTCACTACACACACGGTCTTTGAAGTATGGGAAGGTGATTACCAATGTCAAACGTTCCTATGCAATAGTCTAATCCGATTCCGTCGCAGCTGCGGAATGGCCAGCTAGTGACAGTGTCCCCAATTTTAGTTCGGCGACTAAAGTCTCACTTCATATCCTTGCCATGCGGTGTCGACCTTATCCTGGGCTTAAACGGCTACATCTGGGTTAGCAAACATATGAAGGACACTGACCAAGGAGAAGAAGGGTTTGATGCAGAAGCCGTATATTCAAATCAAAACGAGGTAAGTAAATGCCACTAACACGGAGAGTAGTAGAACGAGGTTCATTTAAAATTTTAAGGACATCGACAATGCTACTCGCGCTGCAATCTCACGCGTCGGTAATATCATTCGTGTTTTCGCGGATCATTTCGTTCCTCTAACAGACGCACTACTACTGGAAGCGTACGAGTGGGTTATTGAGCAAGAAGGGGATGCTAAATACCTCCTGCTGGGTGATGCAGGTGATGCGCTTGTTGCTGCAATGAGCGTTAGAGGTTGAACAATGTATCTACGTAGCTACATATCTTCTTCCTCATCTTCCTCGTCTGGATTGTCTTCATCAACATCATTCTCATCGTGCTCTGTGCTGTCCTCTTCTTCCTCGTCCTCCTCATCAATAGTTTGGTCTGCAGCTCCCGGCTGAGGTGGCAGTTGCTGTTGTGGTTGTTGTGGTTGGCTCGCGGCACCATTGGCCATCTTTCTTGCCTGGGCTGCTCTCTCCATTTCTTCTTTCTCTTCATTCAGGGGTAAAATTCGGTTAAGAGCAAGGTCTTTCCAGCGCAAAGCACCATTCACGCCACCCCCGCCATATCCCATATCTTCGAATAAAGCCCTAGACGTTGGGTCATATGGTGGTCTCGGTCTTGCTGCCGGATGCTTGATATTTGTCGGATTCCCGTATGGATACGAAGGGTGCACCTGAGAAGGCAGTACTATCAAACGGAGATGAGCTAGAGAAGCGTCACAAAAGCATTAGCACGAACTGTCAGAATCATCGGGATTTGGTGGGATCATGTGGGGCGGTATGTCAAGGTCTATTCATAGGCGCATTTGAATAAATCCTCCATTTTTGTCGGGAGTTGTCTTCCTACCATCATCTGATAACTCTCCAGACATATATTCTGGACTGTCAATGGTGTCGAGCACTTTCAGATCGTGCTCAGTCATGTGAATGTAACAAAACGTGAGGTCCTACATCCAACTCAGCTTTGGAATAGTCCAGCATTGGAATAACTGACAGTCATTCCTCCTGGTTGCAGTGTGCCCAGCTCAAACACTCATGGATGATGATCGTCGGATCGTACAAGATGCGCCCAACATTAAAATAAACAAATGTGGCTGTGCGGCTCTAGCCACGCGGAGTTTCAAATCACACGTACATTCTAGTCCGAGCGCTTAACGCTAAGTAGCGCTCACTTTCGGGTCGAGCTAATGATCTGGTGGCAAAATGTTCATAAGTCCTTATTTTATTGGAGTGAACTTTGTCTTGCGCTAACATGCTTCGTTCTACCATTATCATCACACACGCTTCGATTAATCTGATTACTACCGGACTACTAGGTACCTTCTTGTGATCACACGATAGCGGTCATCCAAAGGTGGCATCTTCCGTAGGGGATGAGAAACGAGTTGCCTCTAAGCTTTTCATGACCGTTCTAAAAATGCCGATCGATAGACGCTCCTTAGCCCGCTCCTTAGCTTAAGCCTGCCTATTCGACGGGCAATTTGTTTGTTCCCCGTCCACTCATGCTAGTGCCAAGCCCGCTTCGATGGACATTAACCGTGGGCCACAGGGTCTATCTGATAAGGAGGATGACAAGTCCGTTAAAATGATCGTCGCTGCTCCGCAAACGTTGACTGTAACCAGTGGCCACTATATCCTTTATAGGGGTTGCCCAGCCTATTTTGGGCGGTATTAGAGCATCGCGCTGGTGGCCTCACCAAATGCAAAGCAAACTTTTTTCTTCAGCCTCCCAACGCCCACATGGATCTGAGTTTAAGATAAGTGCTACGATGCAGCACTGCCATTGGCATGGCACATGCAGTTCCGTGCCGTATTTTACAGCTGACTGGCGATGCCTGCAGTGTTACGGCATTTTTTCACATCCGATGTGATCTGTCACGCTGGGTGGGTGAAACGTGCGCGAGGTTTGAATTTTGTGGTCCGCGCAAGGTTAAGTTCCAGTTATCAGGCGCCACAAACTTACATCGAAGGCCGTGAGAGGGGGTGAGCTGAGCTGAGCTGAGTGAGGCTGAGCGACCGTGTCAGTCGGGGACAAACACTAATGATGCCTTTCAGGTATTTTCGACATATAATTAGGCTCTCACTGCGGTTCCATTTCAGATCATGTCATGGACATTTGTTGGCGAGCCTACGATAGACACCATGTTCTCCCCTCTGGTCGCCATGGCTTTTGATCAATCCTATTGTCCGTCTAAAAAGTTAACTTAGTCAGTGTGTCGGGATCCCTGTAATGTAGACACGGATGTCATATTTGGGCGTCTATTTATTGCCACTTGCTTGAAGATTCCGTCAGAGTTCGCAACACTGCCGTAATCAGGATTGTCGCTCGGGCTCACGATCCTCAATTTTCTAGTGCATCGGCCGTCCAGCATCGGCCGTTCTCAAGGTTTATCGTGACGGCTCCACTGACCATATGCAACACACCGTGATGTGTTAAGTCCTCTCGTTGCTTCTCGTTACTGCTGCTGTTAGTCCCAGGCTCCAGCTAATCTCACGTTCCATTAAGCCTTGTCAGGACAAGCTCGATACCGGCAGGGGTACATAGATCGATCGATCATCCTCGAAGGGCTGTTCTTCTGAACGCGGAGCTTCTGGAACTAGCCTTCAGCGTTCGCCATGTAGCACATTACTCACACGCTCTATGTAACCGCTTGGCGATCCCGAACACTACTTATACCTTAAAATGACGATCTCTACTTATAGAACCAGATGGACCCCAGTCACCGTTTCTGGCGTCACCGACTGGGCAAGTTCGTTGGCGAGAAGTCTACCGCCTAGCCCTAGTTTTGACCGCCGATATATAATTCATCCTCTATGACCAGTGAACTTCGTGTGGAAATAATGGTAACCAACACATACATTGTTATACACGAATGTCTAAGGTCCGATAATAAACTACGCTCGGTCCCGTAAGGCTATGTCTTCTGTCTCACCCTTGCGGGCATGCATCGAGGTATTGTTTGTTTCACCCGTCGGAGCAGGTTCTAGATTTTGCAACCGCATCTCTACCAAGAACTCTTTGTCCCTGACAGCCTGGGACCATGAGGACAACAACCTCAACGTGGTCACGGACGCCCGGTAGAAACCTACCGTGGCGAACATGCCTGGATACGCATGCATAACTGCGGAGAGTGAGTAAGACGTTTACGGCGTAAATGGGGCCGACAGCTGCTTACACATAAATCTAGGACTTAGCGGCAAATCAAAGAACTTCCGTAGGCTCCACACTACAGCCGCAGGGAGGACCAGCATACCAAGTAACCCAACGATAAGTGGAATAATGACCTTTTTGGTTGCCTGCTTGGGATCTGGGTGGGTCCAGCCGTTGTTGATGATCTAGAACGATCAGTCAGTTGGCTCATTCCGCCAACAGTTTACTTCCACCTACCGTAACCACTCCACGGCCAACGTCAAATTGTGGCCGTCGGTTGATGCGCATGAAGACCTTGCCATACACAAGACCGAGAGCCCACATGTCAACTATACGTATGCGAATGTCCATCGTCGGGTTGTGGGTCAGACGAACAGGCATGACGATGTACAAGTCAACGACAAGTGCCAGTAGGATGGGGATGATGATGCCCAAAAATATCCCCATATATGCAATTTTGGACAGCCAAAGGAAGGACCGTTTGATGAAGAAGACTGCAAACTCGGCTCTTGGTCCATCACCACCCCTTCGCTGTCTGCGTTTGTCCATGCGCTCTGCAGCGTTGGTGACGAGATAGCAAGCCCAAAGGAGGTAGACCCCTGCGAGGAAGGAATAGCCATCATGGAGTTCTTTCTGCGTGAACACACCAAAGAAGCGACGACCCAGTTGCACGGGGACCGCGATGAAAATAGCGGCCAACACGGCGACGACGGTCCAGACAGACGCGATGAAACCGAATATCCTCATTCGGAAGTTGGGGGGGAAGTATACGACGAGATAATCATTCTTGATATCACGCTTAGCCTTCACAGCTTCCGCATTTTGCGCTTCCATCAATGCCTCTGCAGCGGGATTGGCAGGGGTGCCGTCGGGCAGGACTTCTGCAGTCGCACGCATATCCTTCGGAAGTGCAATGTTGTCGGTTGCAGGAACACGACGGAACGTCCCATCGTGCGTTTTACTGGCAACCTCGCTATCGTTCGTTGATCTGCGAAGAAAAGCAGTCAAATTGTCGAATTTTGCCGTGAATTCCTCCTCCGGGTGGCGATCGCCCATCATGTACGACGTCAGACGCAGCCTTGCTGCTAATATCTTCCAGATACGGACAGCCCACTGATGGAAGAATTTCCTGGGCCTGAGGTGGCGCATTGTGTATGGGAGAGCAAACTGCAAGAAAATGAGGTCTATGGGAACGGTGGATACTGTTTCACTGCGTTGCAACATCAGTAAAGTCTGTGATTTTTCACCACGTAGACTCACCGTGTCTTCCACCGAAGAGGAAAAATCGACTTGTTACCAACGAAAAGTAGCACAGCGAGAGTCGCCACTCCACACGCAACCACCATGGAGTACATGAAGGCGCTGATAAGGAGTTTGCGGAACTGCGTGAATGTGGGTCTATCCAGGATGTCCCGAATGGGGTGGAAGTTCTGATCCTGAGGATCCTTAATGAACCACATAGCTCCAGGGCGCATGATGTTCCGACATGCTGCCAACAGAATGGCAAACTGGTACCTAAAGACAAGTTAGCCTAACTTCACTGATGGAGTTCTGCTGGCTTACATAAACATGGTTCCAGCAACCCAGTGGTAGAACATCGCTGTCAAGGGGGCTTGAGTGAAGAAGGCAGCACGTGACTCGATAGAGGCTTCAGGGAAAACCCAAACTGTACAGATATCGAGCATAATACCACATCCCAGCGGAAATACCACGAGTTCGATGATAATGAACATGGCCACCTGTGAGATGTAAATATGAATGAAACTTGCGGCGATTGAGACGCCAAGTACCTTGACCACTAGGAGCTGCTGCCGTACTGCGCTCCTGATTGCCCGTCCCGCACTTCTCGCATTACCAACAGTGAACACATTCAGGTAAATAGCAAGAAGAACGCCGACTACGCCATAGCCAAGTACAATGGCGAATATTTTTTCGCAAGTCCCTTGACCCATGGCTAGGCCGACCCATGAAGTGTGTAGTCGCTCGGCTGCAGATCGAACCTCGCCACCCAGTCTTGCAAAATATGGTTCCACAAACCGCGCGATCATAGAGTCACTTGCAAAAAAGTCTTCGAGGCGCTGTGTCAACGGAACAGTAGAGGAAGGCGAGGATGTCTGCAATGCAGTGACAGCTCTCTCCCATAGAATAGCGCCCTTGGCCGCCTGCAAAAGGGATGAGGGCGAATTTTTCCCGGCGAGAACATTTCAATTACCGTCAATGTGATGAGATCGTCGGCGCTAATCTTCCGTCCTACGAGGACCAGCACGAAATTCAAAGCCACTCGCATGGACCAATACAACCAAGGAAAAACGAACAAGCCAAGGAGGACAGTGACAAGATCCACAATGGGATCTGTAATCACTCTCATGGCTCGAATTGGGAGATCCAAGATATACAGCGCCCGTGGAGGATCAAGCTGATAAAATGGTATGAGTTCATATCTGATCGCTGATCTCAGTACCTCTTACCGATAACAAAGCAGTCGTCTTTCCAAAGGTGAACGGAAGCCATACACCGAAGCCAATCGCGGTGTCAAGAACAAAAATCATAAGGACCGCCTACATTTTATCGGTTAGTTGAACAGATATCGAATGATGAGCCAAAACGAACGTTTTGAAAGACACCGAGAATGGGTCCTCTCAATCCAATCGCTGCGGAAGCTCAGTATGGCCCATGTAGCAAAAAGAAAGCTAGACAAACCTTCCATTGCCCCGTCCAAATCATCCTCAACCCCCGCTTCCAGATCGTCCATTTCACCCGGCTGCTCGAGCGCGACCTGGATCTGCGCAGCTGCAGGAGCGTTCTCATCGCGAAGGTTAATTAGTTCGCCGTCACCTTCATCGTCCTCGTCGTCATCATCGTCTCGCACTCGATCAGCCTCAGCGGCGGGCACCAGTGCTGGAATATCTCCCTCCTCTCCCTCATCATCATCCTCGTCATCATCCTCGTCGTCGTCATTCTCAATAGCGGGTACATCTTGAGTAGCGACGATAAGGGCTGGTTCCTGTATGTCAGGTAGAGGAGGTGTTTTGAGGTCAGGTGATTCCGGATCACGGAAGAAGTGGTCAAATTCTAGTTCTTCTGCGCGTTCATTGTGATCAAAGTACCCCGATGGTCCAGCTTCTAGCTCTTCTGGTGCGAGATACATTGCGAGACTTGGAGACGATAGCGGCAGGGGTGGACTTGGTTGGAGTTTGTTGGGTGTCGCACCCTCTGCATAAACAGTGGAGTTCGCCATGGGAGGCCGCCGTAGGGGAGTGCCGATATTAACATGGAGGGAAGGATTTGTTGAAGGAGAAACAGAGGAAGAAGTTGGTTGCGAGTCAAGTTCGAAATCTGAATTCCAAGCATACTTCCCTTTCGAAGTTGATGGACTGACAAATGGATCACCGTTCCTGGAGAGTTCTGGGGAAATCAAACCGATAGGACTAGGAGCTGTGAAAGTAAACGGGAATGTCGATGCCTCGTTTCCATTAAGTGAAGTAGAGGGCTGAACAGTCTGACTATCACCAGAGTCACGTGATGTAGTCTCGTCTTCATCAATGTAGATCCTCCTGCGTATACGTCGTTGCGATGGGAGGCCCGGGGACCCTTCTTCGATATCATCAGCTTCTTCCGCCCTGCCCTTTCCTTTCCGAGACTGATCATGTGCCTCATATGGCGGTGGATGATCTTGGGGAACTTGGGGAACCTGAGGAATTTGAGCAGTTGGCTGAAGTGGAAAGGGAAGTCGGTCCAGAGGAGGATTTTGAAGAGGCTGAATCCGTTCAATTTCTTCTGGGTCACGCCGATGTTGACCTTGCCGTTGGACAGGACCAAGACCTCGACGAGCACGCAAGACTCTCGCTTGACGCCGTGCATCGATAGCTGGATGTTGAAGGCCCCGCCGAGGAACATGGCCGTTCTCATCCGGGAACTGCACGTTGGCAGGTTCTTCTATCGCAGGTGCAGGAAGGTCGACAGGTTGAGGGGCAGGGGCGCCATCCTCTTCCTCGAACACCCCAGGTCGGGCATTTTGCGAAATCCATTCCCTAAGAAGGAAGACGGCAACAAATATTAGGACAATAAGGGATGCAATGATCTGTCCCGCAAATATGTCAGCGGATAGCATCGACCAGAATGGACGACTTGAAAAGCGTTGATATAATGTAGCGTTGGGAGGGAGACCAAAACTAGTAGAGGAACCATTCGAAGAAGCGGTGGCGTCATTCGATCCAAAGAATTCAGCGAGTGGTCTATCACGACCGCTTATCCACCATGCACTAAACAGCGCATTAGTTTGAAACGATCGGAAAGTCGTGTGACTCACGTTGATTCGCCCATTGTGAAATAGACTCTCCATGTCCATATGGTGATCCACGGCAGTACAGCAAGCCATACGGTCCCAACGAGAATTGCCCGGAGGCCGAAAAGGACGGCAAACAAAGCCTGCTGAGCGAGGCGGCGGAACAGGAGGAAGGGTGGAAGGGTGGAGGGCATGTTAGTTGCATAGACTGGGTAGAACGCTGTCAGACAGTTGCACATATCTGACCAAGATTGAGTTCACCTTTGGTAAATGCGTATGGATGTTTGCAGACATCGCATGTTTTCTTCTTGCTGTGGGACAACCATGTCGTCAAACTGGATGGAATCGTCAATATAATGATAGAATGGTTATGGTTTTTAAGTCCGCTGACCAGTCTTGATGAATATAACGGATAGTTCCAGAGCATTTACAGGGATAAAAAAGCGGCTGATCTGGCTCGCCAGGCGCGCTACAGATTCGACATGTGTCTAGGAGTGAAAGATAGACTCAGAAAAACGATGTAGCACTCAGGAATGAAGAGCATACCTTGCTCCTCTGCCTCCTGCATGCGTATGACTGGTATTCGCAGATGTGAACTCTGTTTCCACTCCGCGCGCTCGTCAGGGAAACAGGTTTTGAGATGTACCTTCAAAAATGGTGACTCCTGGACACTCTTGAAGACTCTAGGAGTCGCAAGATGTTATAAGGACGGTAAGGAGTCGAAAGATGCTGTTTAGAGAATAAAGAAATTGACTAGGTTGTCCGAACGTTGGGACTGCCACTGATTTGTAAACTAGCCGAATACCCGACTCGGACGCCACGATCGGTAAACAGCTGTAAGCCTCAAGTCTCGACATCACAACGTTCGCTACACATTGCTCGACCACACACTAAATAGCCTACAGCGGGACGAGCATCTCGTATAAATTCATAGGCCTCCGCAGGTTACCCATGGTCTCATCAACTCAACCACCAAGCCAGTGAAGAACAGGGTCACAGCTCTATCGCACATCTCATACAAGCGTTCCACTGGCAAACTTCGAGTTTGAGACGTCGACAATCTTTTTTGAGTCGAATTTATTTGGTCAAAGACCCTATGTCAGACTTACCCCCGCCTATCTATTGTAAAAGCATGCAGTAGTTTGTCATATGTCACAACACGTACTCCATCGGCATAGTGTCAGGCACAGGCCGACGCCGACTTCGTACAAAGGGAAAGCTGTGGTGTAAGTAGTGTTAGTGGGTGGGCAGAGTGGGTGGTGTGTTGTGGGACGGCCGTTGTGCTTGCAGACGTGTGTTGTTCACGCCCCGGCGTGTCCTTCCTATTCCAGATCCTAATGTTGACCACCCATTCCTCTCCGGGTGTTTTTCGCGCTCTCTATTCTTACAATGGCTCTCGTCCAGCGAGTACCGTTCCCTTCGATATAATGGAGTGTGGTGTGATTACAGTATGGGTGTAGGGCAGTTTCGTCATATTGAAACATATGTCCTGTGCTATTGATGTAGCGAGTGTTGAATGGCGTCGTCCGATGTGAGGGTATAAGAGATTGACGTAGCTTTGCGATGCAGGGCATTGACGAATGTGTCGTTCTCGTACTGCAGTCGAAGAGGAAGTGGTAGATGGTCTCGTTTCTTCCTGGCAGGAGGGGCAATGTGGGGTGTCGCTTCTACCGATGCGGTATAGGTGGTGGTTAAGGGGAGCGTGTCGGGTTCGGAGTTGGGTGAGGATGCTGGTTAGTCGCTTCGGGAGGAGGGAGATGAACTTGAGGTATTTGTTTGAAGGCATACTTGGGATCAACGACTTTGGCCCTTGCGTAGCGAGGCGATCGTTTCCATTCCTCTGACCAAGGTTTGTTCAGCGCAGCCTGATGCCATCGCTTCAGTGCCGAGATGTTGTCCGGCAGCGTGTCGTCCTGGGTCGACATTCTTCTACGCGGTCAAGTGGGTACTCGGCTGCCAAGGGTGAAATATGTGTGTGAAACGTAGTGTAATTTTCGCGCATATGGCAGATAGAACACTTGGGTCTGCTTTGGCAACGCCAAACCCTAGACTATGTGTAATCCACTAGCAGCTTATCAGCCTCACGTCTAACACATGCCCTGCAATCGAGTATGAAGGAAGACCCTCTGACAAGCCTACGCGAGCGCTCTCACTGTACTACGAACTTAACCGATGGACTATACTAAACAGAGTTCGATAGTTCAATGTGCTGTTCATGTGCGGATTGTTTACTCTGGTATGATTTGGGGTTCTCAACAGTCAGGAACTCGTGGAACCGTGCGTGGCTTGACGTGCGGATTTCATCCAAGTATTGAATTGGAGTGTGCCGTGCTCACTGATAAATTTACAGCGAGCTATATAAGGAACCCCAAGCATTAAGGAAAAGCACAGATCCTAAAAGATCCCTCACCGCTCATGAGCAACCCAACTGAACCCTCGAATGACAAGCAAGTGATCTGACTGCTCCCTTCGGCATCATCAATTGATCGGTTTTTGTAGCTCCCAGCTGACGGCGTTGCCCGATTGGTGGAATGCCCCAAAGCATCCTGTCCTGTGCATGCTGTTTCGATCACTATGTTTGATTTCGGTGTCGAGATCGCACCTTGGAGATATGTGGCATTCCGGTATATCAGACCTCGATTCGAAACATAGGAAGATGATCATTGATAGATTGTCTAATACCAACCTAGTGGTAAAGCGCATCGAAATGGTGGCAGCTGCCTACTGATGGTGTGGCATTACAGGCTAGCTTGGTGATACTCTCATTAATCAAAACATGAAGAAATCTAATACTGGATATATAGCTTCTCGGTTCTTCCGCAGTCCTCCTTTCAACGATACCACCCGCGGCATCACTTCTTCCATATACATTACGTGGCTGCTATATTCTAGCCCTTGGATCGTTTGTGACTGCTCTCAATGCTTTGCTCTGTGGTTTAGGTGTGATTAACATATACGGAGCCTGTGAGATGCGGTGGTTTAAATATGTCGGTGGCAAACCTGGCATACACCTACTATGACTATTCACACAATTGCAGGTCTTGATGGGCACGCGCTTTCGATTGTGTAGCACGCTTTTCTTCATGGCCTTTCCGGCTCTAGCGCTTGCAGCCTCTATCCTCTTTTTGATGCTATGTGAGTAGTGCGAGTCCATCCTGATGGAGAGTTGTATCTGATGGCATTTGGGAAATAGCTCTCGGGATCGCATGTTGGCATTCTGGATCGTGGTGGTTTCAATTCATGGCAACACTAGAGGCCGCTGGGTTGGTGGGTGCAGTGCTTCTCTTTGCATGGTGCGCAACCGGCAAGCCCCACTACATGTGGGTGTTCTGATTTATCATTATAGCACAACGCTAACGCTGATACATCAATGCGGTAGGCTACGGCATCCACTCTAATAGACTCTAATGCATACTCTGATACATCATTCTCTTTTCCACGCTAATACATCACTTTACCATGCTCGCCGCTGATACATCAATGTGGTAGAGCACAACATCGACTCTGACACATCATTCTCACCCGCTCCTCAGACCCATACCCGCACGCGTGCGGGGTTTACCGAGGGTACCACATACTCTTACAGTGTCTGAATATTCAGAGATGTGCATATGTAGGCAAATACACTGAATAGAGTTACAAAAGTATATATTCAATGTAAGAAAGATGAGAAGAGGCTGCGTTGGGGACGAGGGGCAAAAAACCTGAATAAAAGTAGGAGACAGTGGTAGACTGGTAATAGGCGACGGCAGTAGGTGAGAGCTTGGGATATGGAACAGCGCGAGAATTGATAGCGGGGGCAGACAATTGGTGATGCACGAGATGGTGGTGGTGGGCGTGAGATGACAGGGGAGCGAGACAGCGGTCGGTGAGGTACAAGACGGCAGATAAAGGCATGAGACGGCAGTGGAACATCGCCCCAAGTCGACAACCACCCCCATTGGTAAACCTGGTCAAGAAGACAATCAGCACACCCATCGTCTACATAAAACCAATCTCACCTTAGCATACAACGTCAACACAGCCTGAAATTGCCACATACACACCCTGGAAACGATGAATAGCCTACAGCGAGACGAGCATCTCGTATAAATTCATAGGCCTCCGCAGGTTACCCATGATCCACAACTCAACCAGTGAAGAACAGGGTCACAGCTCTATCATAGCTCATTGCACATCTCATACAAGCGTTCCACTGGCAAACTTCGAGTTTGAGACGTCGACAATCTTTTTTGAGTCGAATTTGTTTGGTCAAAAACCCTATGTCAGACTTACCCCCGCCTATCTATTGTAAAAGCACGCAGTAGTTTGTCATATGTCACAACACGTACTCCGTCGGCATAGTGTCGGGCTCAGGCCGACGCCGTCTTCGTACAAAGGGAAAGCTGTGGTGTAAGTAGCGTTAGTGGGTGAGCAGAGTGGGTGGGGTGTGTTGGGGGACGGTCGTTGTGCTTGCAGACGTGTGTTGTTCACGCCTCAGCGTGTCCTTCTTATTCCAGATCCTAATGTTGACCACCCATTCCTCTCCGGGTGCTTTTCGTGCTGTTCTTACAATGGCTCTCGTCCAGCGAGTACCGTTCCCTTCGATATAATGGGGTGTGGTGTGATTACAGTATGGGTGTGGGGCAGTTTTGTCATACTGAAACATATGTCCTGTATGTGATAGTGCATGCGTAAAAAGAATATGTATACAATCTGTCGAGATCTCACCCAATGTCCTGTGCTATTGATATAGCGCATTAGTGGTTGGATGGCGTCGTCCGATGTGAGGGTATAAGAGATTGACGTAGCTTTGCGACGCAGGGCATTGACGAATGTGTCGTTCTCGTACGTATTGCGGGCAGTCGAAGAGGAAGTGGTAGATGGTCTCGTTTCTTCCTGGGCAGGAGGGGCAATGTGGGGTGTCGCTTCTACCGATGCGGTGTAGGTGGTGGTTAAGGGGGCGGGGATGTCCTGCATAGAGTACATCACTCTCAATAGGACAGAAATGGATTCAA
>MU837529.1:31333-50031 GCA_029603245.1 Rhizopogon salebrosus TDB-379
TCAGCCATCCAACAGTATGTGTGCTTCTGCATCCACGGAATGCTTGATCAATCACGAGTCCTTCACAGTACCCAGCTCTTGCGGCAGGTGCAAGTTCGCTCTGTGATGTGCTGATTACTATTTCCGTCGCGTATTTCCTGCGAGCAGGGCGATTGCGGGTGCCAAGGTGCGAATATCCGTCGTTCAATGTCAGTTGGCGGTTAGCTAATTTCGTACTTTCGTAGACGAGATAATCACATTCACCAGCTAAAAGTCGTCTTCATGGGGGCGGGGCTGATGCCATGGTGAGTATGGCAATTGGCGGACGGAAGTGTATGTATGTTGATTGTTGATAGTATTATCTCTGTTTTCGCTATTGTGACGGTGGGTTGATGACAATCCTTGTTCCGTGATTCTGGTCGGCTTAACATGGCTTGCAGCTTTTGCTCCCTGAATACGCAGCTAGGCAGGCTTGGGCGAGCGTTCCTCCATCAGTCCTGACAAAAAGTCAGTTGCAAAGCCCTTCTTTTCAGCAAACTGACACCGTTAATATTGCAGTGTACTTCAACTCAATGCTTGCAGTGTAAGCAATGTCATTATTGTACGATGAAAAACCAAGTTGAAACACCTTTTCCTTTGCCAGGCTTAACACGCGAACGGCTATACGACAGCAGCTCGCTGCTCGTGGATAGATGTATGAACTGGCGACCGTTCGCAATACAGCCAACCCTATCTTTAACCGTTCCGCCCGTCTCAATTAGGATTAATCTTAAATGTCATTCCTTCACTTTTGACATAGTAATTTGTTGAGTTTCTCAGTTCAATACTCGTGCGCGCGTGATTCGCTTTACGGTCACCCAGAGTGGCAAGTCCTTTTTTCAGGGTCGAGCTGCGTCAGCAGAAGGAACGACTGTCTTCCTTCTATTATCTGATCTGCCTACTAGATGTCCACTAGTGTTCGACATTTTTCACAGTTAAGCCAATAACTCATCAACGCAGGAACACAAATATATATGTATATATGACTGATAGATAGCCTCATATCAAATACACGATTCCTGCTATCTTGTTTCTTGAAAATCGAACTGTTGAGCCCAGCGGAGAATTACCGTGCGTGAACATGAGGTCGTCTCAGGTGTTCGACAATTTTCATAAAGTCAGTCATGGCACGAGAACCTCTTCATGTCCTTTCAAAAACACACACATACATTGTCATGTCTGTCATATTGGAGGGAGTCTGCATGCAACGTACATAAGGGATCCGGGCAGAAATGCGTGTGCTCAAATCAAATGTCGAACTCGGCGTGGGACTATCTAGTATGGAGATTAGCACCAGCACAACCTTACTTGCATCGTTGTTCTGCTCAAGGAATTTTTTCATTCATTTATTCTTGCGCGGGATCATACTTGATTACAGATTTATGAAGGTATAATAGACGCGTATGGATACGGAGAAGCATTAGCTACATTATCCACGTGTTGCAGTCCAGCGCAACCCCCGCTCGCAATACACTTGGCAATTTCCTCCCCAGCATACAATCCTTCATAGTACGCACCGTGAAGGAAACCTACATTCGTGAATAAGCATGCCAGGAGAACGGCACAGAAGACACGCACCATAGTACTTAAAGCTTGTAGCTTCACCCGCAAACCAGAGTCTCTCGTCCACAGTCGCCTTCAGGTTCTTAGCGTGTCCAGGAACAAAAGATGCGGGCCAATTGGAATACGAGCCACGGAAGAGGGGGTCCGCCTGCCAGCGCTTGAAATAGAACGCAACAGGATCAGGAACGGTCATGTTGGGGTACATGGCACGGAGGACTTCCATGACTTCCGCCTGAACATCCGAATCCTCCATAGCCTCGATGCGCAGTGAAAAATCACCCTGATTATCGTTTGGATCAGCGAGGGAGGTGCGTAAAAGTACAGTCATCCTTACGGTTACGGTCACAAAAACGAGACCAGAGCCAGGAAGGAAGTCGACGACGTCAAGGCTCTGCCAGATTGGATATCTCCCCCGTTCCTTGTCTGCATAAACAGCCATCTAGTCCAGACGCATTGATTGGAAGCATTGAACGCCGATGCAAGTATACGTACCTGAGTGTCGAACCAGAACTTCTCCGTGAATTGCAAGAAGATTTTGGTATATGTAGCCTGTGGACAGTCAATTGGCAAAAATACCTATACTTGAGCAGACTTACCATGACCATATTTTGAATGGCCTCCACCTTCCATGCAGGAAGAGCAGGGTTGAATGTAACATCACCATATTGCAGTACGCCGACACTAAACGTACAAATCACGTAGTCCGATGAGAGAACACTACTATCTGCAAGCGTTACTTTAACCCCATCGCTGCTGTACTCAATTGACGTGACAGTTGAATTCAGTGAGATCTGGGAAGGTTGAAGAAACTCGGCAGCTTCAGCTTGAATGATAACTTTGAAGCCACGTTGGTCGATGCAGAGATTGTTCGAGTCTGAGAAACCACCCATATCCGTGTCAAAGGTGAAGTTGCTGTTCTGCGAGGACCAGGCATTTAGTTTGTTTTACGTACGGATGGGAAAGATATACAATACCAATGCCGATGCGATCCACGAGTTTTGGTCTGGGGACTAGTGCGAGTCAATGGGGAATTCCAGCTCAGCAATGTAATTCCGGCTTCATACCTGTGCATCTAATGGTCATAGATTGCAACGATTAGCGCGATCCAACAGCTAGGAAAGGAAACACTTGCATTCCTAATGACTTCAACATTAGAAACATGATGGACAGGATGGCTTGCATGGCAGAATTCACGTACCCAGTCAACTTGATAATACTGGCAAGCAGCTTCATACAGGTTCTTCGGCGGTGCACCAATGATGCCATATGCACTTTGGAGGTTGAGATCGACCTGCTGCGTCTCGACACGTTCCCCTTATGAATAATGTGAGCACACAGAATTGAGAGGGGGTCGATGGGCATAAGTACCAGCAACCACTATAGTTTGCCCGAACTGATCAACTGATGTATTCAAGAGGTCGAGATAGTCTTTGGCTCCATTATAGTCGTAACTCGCTGTTCAAGAGCGATAACTTCAAAATTCAAATTATTATACGAATTCAGTATGGAACGCACTGATGCTGCCATCGAGATCGTTATATTGGTTCTTGAGATTGTACTTTTGTGCGAGCGTCAGAATGGGATTAATTGGTCCGTCACCGGTCTGTGTTCCCTGAATCCAGTTGGGACCGAGTTCGATCGTATATTGCTCGCCAGGGACTCCAATCTCATAATTCTGCATCCTCCCGCCAAGCTCACCACGTGCTTCGACGATCAGAAAGTCGTCCATGCCCTTTTCATGCAGGGTGCGGGCAGCGATGACACCGGTAACGCCCCCTCCGAGAATTAGCACTTTTGCATCTTTGGTTGAGCGGTCGTCGTTCTGACGAGTGGGGTGCGACGGAAAAGCTCTGGTGAGAGCGACGAAGCCAATGAGTACGGCGAGATGGACTTGATGCATGTCTGTGAGACTTGGGAAGCGGTGAGGACAGGCATCATGATCGTAACTATCAGGGACGGATTTATACGTCCGGCAGGTATTGTGCCAGCATGGCCCGTGTGGCCGCGTGATCGCTGTTCCTAGAAGCGAAGATGAGTGGAACGCATGGCAGCACAGGCACTTACTTTGCAACGTTAATGACTGCTCTTTGTATCAGGGATTCTCTGCGGCAATATCGAGAGCATCTCTGTTACGAAGAGAAACATTCACCTACCCATGAGTACTCATGCCAGATGCATGTAAATAATAAAGCGTTTGACATAGTGACTTACTTTTTGACATCTGTGGCGGTGCTGCTACTACTATTCTGGATCTCTCTTCGAACACTGGATTTGCTTTAGAATCAGAGTAAACCAATAAAGCAGCTTACTCGTGAATGGAGCCCACAATCAAGGACCGGTCAGTGTCACCGTGCTCAAAACGGCAACTTTAGAGTTTTATCACAATGCCTACTATTACTACTAGTCTGACATCGTAGGGGGCGGTGATCAATAGGTAAGGGTCGCGATAGGCGGCATCTGAGGCATCAACCGCATAACGATGATGTCAGCAGTGCAGTGCATTTTTGGCCCGCCAATCCGTTAGCCGTTAACCTTGTATACAGAAGTCAGTACTACTTGCAGACTCTGTGGTAGTTGGAGGCTCGTGGGAAGATCAAAACAAGTTTCCCTCCTTATCTCAATGATCACGCTACAGCTTCCCGCAGCTTCTCTCGGTTTTCAAACATTTTGCCTTTGACGATCTACAACGGGAGCCAGACAGGTACACCTCCAAAATGCGCTCGATCGCGAGGGCGCCTGGAGCCCTTTGCCCAGGAATCTATACAGCTACTCGGTTTCAAAGGACAATACTTACTGTAGCAATCAATCACGGCGATCAGGAACTTCTGGTCACCGGTTTAAAGCACTGGAGTATATCTAACACGAACGCCGTGCTCGATGCTCATTCATTCACCAATTTCGCCACTCACTGTCCACTTTTGGAATATGACCAGAATCTCGGATGATCCCAGTTGGTGGCCGCTAATAAACTTTTATCAACTTTACAGTTACGTTGCAGGTTCGTGGGGAACAGGTCGGGTGATGATGGTGATATCTTACTATCTGCGGTTGTGGTTTCGCAGTTGCATCGTCTACCGCGGTGACGTATGATTGGGGTGAGCAAGGTGCTTTTATCGAGGAAGTTATTGATATTCTATGGGTATTTTCCAGTGCTGACATTTGGGGAAGAGGTAAACTGGTGGCATCACTGGGGAAGCTGTCTCATTAAGAATAATTCTATAGGTTGAGTTGGTATGGGTGAGTTGAATCTCGCTTCAAAGGGGGAAAAATGATCAAATCATTAAGAGGCAACGCTGGTCCTTAATGAGTTTGCTATATCTCAGTGTACGTGTTGTCATCGCGGTTGACAAGTTTTGCTGACTACGGGGTATCATAGGTGCGATACATTGGGATACTATTCTCTATGTATGTCTGCAAGGCTAAAAGTTAGCCCTGGACTAATAAACGATTTCACGGTTAGCGCCACTATACTTGGTACGTTTTCTGACGTATATTGTGTTTGCTGTTTCTGACCGGTGACAGTATGTCTACCGTCATTCTCTATGACAGATGTCGTGAGTATTCTGCTTTGAACCCTGACACTCCGTTCAACTAACTGCACTCATTCGTAGGGGTGAGTGAGATTCTCGACAGGTTTGTGTGTTCGTATTGACGGGTGCGACAGGTGTGAGTGCCTTCGTTTCATTTGGTCCCCAGACGCTCTTCAATAACTGGGTTTTTCAGGCAATATCATGGCCTTTGTACCAATTTGGACATCTTTCGTCGTCAATACCATGATAAATGGTGAGCTACCCAGATGCAGTACCTCCGTTTGACTGAAATATCCTGCAACTT
This sequence comes from Rhizopogon salebrosus TDB-379, assembly GCA_029603245.1. Classification (NCBI taxonomy): domain Eukaryota; kingdom Fungi; phylum Basidiomycota; class Agaricomycetes; order Boletales; family Rhizopogonaceae; genus Rhizopogon; species Rhizopogon salebrosus. The sequence goes on from MU837529.1 coordinate 36,749, forward strand.
GAAGTCATTATGATTGTTCGGCTATATGCTATGTATCAGCAATCTAGGAAAATGCTCATCTTTCTTGTTGTGATCTTTCTGGCGCTCACCATTACCTGCGGGGTAATCGCCGCAATACAAAGCCATCGTTTGTATGGGGGTAAGCTTTGATTTCCGTGGGAAGACTTATGCACATCAGGCTCATGGGACAAATATCAGATGAATACATCCTCTCCAACACACATATATGTGTTGACGGGGGGAATATTCAACTTCTGACGGCCGGGACTTGGATACTCGGCACTGTATGGGAAATCTTCGAACTGTGCCTTGCAATCTGGGTTGCTGCAAAACACTTCCGTGAGCTGCAACGACCATGGACAGGATTTGCCATCGGGGACTGTTTTGCGGTGTTGATTCAAGCACACGTGTTTTACTTTGCAGGGTGAGCTCGTAATTTGAATGCAGTCAGTTTTTCCAGCTAAATTTTTGCATGCGCTAGCTACGCTGCTGTTTCTTGTTTCAGCCTCGGCTTGCTGTCTCGAAAGATCTCGGTACGCCAATTTGTTGACTGAAATTTGTATCCGACCCTTTTCATTATTCTATAGAACTCAATTTCTTTGGGAGTTCAAATTTATTATGGCGCTTTTCAAATCACCATGTTCGTGCAGATGTTTGCGCTAGGACCCCGTCTCATCATGAGCGTTAGAGTATATCATGCTAAGATTGTCGCCAACTCAGATGAGGGAACTGGCTTGGCTTCAATTGATTTTCAGGAGCGCATACACATATCAATTGGCCGTGGTGACCAACATTCATTGGATACTTTTCAGGAACATGAGAATTTTGTTTGGAATCTCGCCAAGGTATCTTATTCCTGAAGTAGGGATATAGGTCTGAATAGGACATTAATCTCCTGTAGGCAGACCTTAGACGAAGGAAGATAGTCATCCCTTCTATACTTCAAACCATCACTGTATATATATATATCACAGTGGCTACTGGAACTACTTAAGTACCATTATCGCAATGTATACATAGCTATGTACCACATCCGCAAGCAAAGTCATTTCCCAGCAACGAATCCGAAGGGATATGAATAAGAAACACTCTGTAGCACCCATGAGCTCACCCGCATCATAATCTGATCCCACCAGCAGGTTTTATCCAGGTAGTTAGGCAGGCAGCTCGGGTGTGGCTCGTGAACCGCTTCCAACAAGAAACATGCATACATGATGATTGCAGTCAACTTGCGCAAAGGCCTCATTTCCTTCACGAAAGCTGCGGACACGGAGGTTCGGAGTAAGAGGCCGCGACGAATGCTGAATGCCTAACTCAGAACCACTCTACCTGGATCGTTCTGCAGTATTCATCCCTCGCACCTTAAAACTACCATTCAACAAAAACATAAATTAGGAAGTCATAAATGACACGCAAGTACAGTGACAACTGGCTCAACCATCGATCGACGATCCTCCCCGGCGACGAGAAAGAGTAAGCCAGGATAGTCACCGACCATGTTATCTCCGTTTCATTATGCTCAGCAATTTCGTAAATGCGCTTCCATCCTTGTGAGGTTCCAGAGAAGTAAGTTCCCTTACAAACTTGGTGTTATCCACAGAAGGATTTTCTCTGTTCATCGTCCATTTTTGAACCACATCTACCAAACGCTTTTCGACCCACCGCATCAGCATACTTTCTTTCTTCCAGACGCCGTCCGTCCAGATAGCAAGAGGGCCACCGATTCTAACACGAGCGGGCGCGTCACTTGAAATAGACGAGGTGGAGCGAGAGCGCATTCTGTTTGCTAGAATTACGTCCGTAAATATACGGTCTCCAACTATAACCAGTTCGTCATCGGCCACTGGAACACGAAGAGACGAAAAGTAGGCGCGTATCGAAGCAATGCAGGAATAACCAGGCTTAAGGGTGTCATGTCGGAGAACCGGGACAGACAGGTGATATGACACCGATTCTGACTGTGCATGTTCAACTTCCGACCGTGCCTTGAAGGATTATGGCCATACCTGAATTCCTCCAGCATCGAACTTGGTACCAGCGGAATTGCTGACGATGAGTATGTTTCCTTCGCCGAATGTCTCGCGACATTCTCTCCAAGCATCCTGAAAATAAGCTCTTAACACCTGGCTTCATCCTCTGCACTTTGGACTCACCTTGAGCTCTGGCACAAGTGAGTCTTTATATGGAATCGTCTACTACGTGTTCAGGAAGATAGAAATGGGAAAAATCTTGTGACTGACCAAGCAATTGTCTTTATCAAAGACCGCCCCTCTATAACCTGCATTTCGAAGCGCCGCAAAGTCAATTTGGCGAATATCTATCTGTAGTTCTATGAGTCAGTTGTAGTCATGGGTGTGGCAAACCGGGGCGACCTTTTACGGTGAGATGGGGAATGACCAGTCGGGGATTCCTGAAAAGCTGAAACGGAGCAAAAATTCCTGGGATGTTCAAAGGCATCGCTAATATTTGCAGGGAAAAGACTTTGTCCTTGCGTTTCACTTATTACACGCCGGCAATTGCCGCGTGGACTGTCCTTTAGTATTGACGACGACCACGAACGTCTATAACGTCCACAACAAGGTTAGGGCTATCTTCCCATCGCCTCTCGCAAGAAACATGGACGACTTTGATTTCGACAAAGCATCCTCCGCCTTTCCTGACATCTCCCTAGACGGGGAGGGTGACTTCCCATCTGCGCCCGCGCCCGCACCCAACCGCGGCTTCTCATTTGATGACTTCGACAGTTCGCTCGTGGGGACCGAGGTGAAGGTCACAGGTGATGATGAGATTGACAAGTTCGAGGATCAGTTTCCAGAGCTGGATGTTGGGCAGGTAAGCAGTGTACATTGAATGATTTCGCTGTATTCATTTCCGGTGCCCTTGCCGCGTAGGTTGTATCTCCTCCCCCACCAGTCCTGCCAACCTTCGGTGCTCCTCCTCCGTTTGCTCCTCGCCCACAGCCATCAGCATTTTCGTCTACGCCTATCCTCAACCAACAACTAGACGAAGATGAGCCTGAAGTCATCAGGTACATCACCAAATCTTTAAATACGAAGTTTTTTTTTTGACTGATAGTTATCAAAGACAATGGCGCGAGAGACAGGCAGAGGAGATCCATGCCCGTGATGAGGCCAGCAAGGTTAAACGCCAGGAAACCATCTCAAAGGCCGAACACGCCATCGACCAGTTCTACGAAGAATACGCCGCAAAGAAGAAGCGAAATATACGCGAAAACAAGTCAGTCGGGCCTTTGCGATTTGGATCAACCTCATTGATGAATTTTTTTGAAGGGACGAAGAGACGGAATTCCTCGAGTCACTATCTTCATCCCTCACTAAGGGGACAACCTGGGAGCGTATTTGCGACATCATGGAACTGCAAAACTCCCAGAGCAAAACAATTGCAAGGGCTGGTCCTGGTACCACTGACCTTTCGCGTTTCAAAGAAGTGCTATTGCGTTTGAAGCGTGAGGGAGATGCAGCTCCCGGTGCAGGTGGCTATTAGACATTACACGGTTTACAGATATATACCTCTTGTTTTAATTTTCAGGACTTTCCTTCCGAAAGACAGCGAATGCACAATCGTAAGCAGAATGGTAATATTAAAAGTGGGTTATCCTCAGAGCTTGGGCGAAATGCCAGGAGACAGGTGTGCCTCCACCCAGGTGATACACTCCTCAAAAAGTCTCTCTTTCACGCCGTCTGGTTCATTGTGAAGTTCATGATAGCCACCCTGTGTAAACATAAGGCTGCCGTTCACAAGAGTAACATCGCAATCACTTACTTGGTAAATATATATATTCTTATCCCTTGCAGGCAGCCGCTGGTATAGTAGCTCAGAAGCTCTGGTAGATGTTACCTGGGGGATGTCAGATTCCTCAGTCGAAGTGTTCCAGAGGCTGCTAACCTTGTCATCTGAGCCATGTACCAAGAGGACCTGACAATATTCGTGAGCGGTATGAAAGGGACCCGACTTAAACGACTTACAGGAAGTTCTGCGGGCCAACGAGTGTACTCAGTGCGTAAGAGATGCTCGCCCTAAGAATGGGAGGTGAAACGTCATTCAGAGATAAACTGATTACTTACTCCGTCTAACATGTCGCTTATTCCGCGAAGCGACCCAATCTGCTTCACCATCGGGTCTTTCGAATATGCAATCCCAACAGCCTCGTCATGCGATATATCCTGCGATGACCTACTTAGTTGTACAGTTCAGCAGAAGTCGAAGTTGCAATCACCTGACTCTTGACTTCCGCCGGAATAGTGAGTGATGGCGCTAGCAAACTAGCCTTGCCGCCGATCCATCTCACTGCTTTAGCAGCTGGCTTCGCTTGAAGGATAAGTGGACTGGTGGCGATTACCCCTGTGAGACCTAACACGGTTTCCTTTTCAGGGGGAGCATGTTCCCTGGTAGGAAATGCAAGTACCAACGCCCCGCCCTAGAATGTATAAGTCACCTAAAACACCCGACACTCACTCAATGGATGTGATTCGTACCATGGAGTGTCCATAAAGAAACACGGGAACGGACCCGAATTCGCTCTTCGCATGGTTAATAGCCCATTCGAGATCTTGAAGTTGCTCCTTCCAGCTTGTCTTCGCGTACGAGCTACCTTTGCTCTTCCTCTCCGAGTCCAAAGCTGTCCTCCCGAAGCCACGCTGGTCATATGCGAAGACAGCTATGTCGCGCGCGGACCAAACAGGAAACACATGTTCGTACCGAGCAATGTGTTCGATGAACCCATGCACAAAAACTACAACACCCTTTGTTGTGGAAGCAGGGCGGTACGTGCGAGTGTAGAATTGCGTACGCTGCGGACCAACCAGCCAGGACTCCGAATAAGTCGTCATGATCCGCACGAAAACTACAACACCCTTCGTTGTGGAAGCAGGGCGATACGTGCGAGTGTAGAATTGCGTACGCTGCGGACCAACCAGCCAGGACTCCGAATAAGTCGTCATGATCCACAAAGAAGACGAGAACTCTGGGTAGAGCTATACATAGTGCTGACTAATCGGGATCAAACCTCGATCGAGAGCACATGCAATTCATTGCAGTAACTACGGTCTTCTGAAATACTCGATTTGATAGCTTGACTCTTGACGTGCTTCCGTCATAGTCATAGGGAGCAGGCGCGCTTCTCTCCTTCCGTAGATCCGTGAAGCTTAGCTAGTCATGGAAGAAGTCCTTCAAACCTTCAAGTTGCCAGGTTATTCTTAACACCATGATAGGCAGGGCCCACAGGCCTAACACTATAATTGGTGTCCTCTTCTAGAAGAGTATCTATTTTATTTTCAGAACTCGCCAAAACGAAGGAGTGGTGTCGAGCGGGCCTCTGGAGAATCCACGGAAAGAATGACGAGTCCTATGACACTGGATAACTTCCCGAGTGAGTCCGCATGACATCGTATACGGCTTGACGGCAAATTGATGGTCTCAGCTTGATCCCTATTATCGTTGCTACAGAGTGTGCTACACCAATTATCAATTGGTTGAATTCCCGCGCTGGAGAGGAACATATTCCCCAGTGCCATGATGCGATTTCAATTTCGTCGTCTCTCGGCAAGGCCGCTAAAGTCATTTTCCGGATCAAGATCCACTTTCAGTGCACTGTGCGACCAGGCGACAACCAGGAGTACGCAATTTTTGCTGAACTTGTGGAGACTCACAAACATGCAGGGGTGGATATTATCCTATATATTTTATCGCTAAGTTACACTCCTGGATGCCGGTGCAAGTTCGGGTGTAACAAGGTGTAACATGGAATGCTCTCAGACTCGACGTGGCAGTGTGGAAGTAGCAAGTCTGTCAAGGTCTGCTACCGCAACGTTGGAACCGTTACGTACCAACACGAGAACACTGGACACTTGCTCATTTGCCCAGGGCGGGCCGCAGAGACAAGTGACTGTTTGGCGGTCCTCGTCGGACCGCTATGCACGTAACATAAGGCATTTAAGCCTGTGTCCTTTCGGATTGCGCATCGTCCCAATTTGTTCGTTCATCGAAGTTGCCACCCGCTCACTGAAGTCGCCTTTCGCAGAAGCATGCATCTATTTTTGACAACATTGAGTGTAATCCTCTTGCCCCTTGTACAGGGCTTGGGAACCCCTCGAGATGCAGATGGTGTGTCATGCACTGTCACAGCGAGCGGAGGAGACGATGGTCCTGCATTCGTGGATGCTGTTCAACGTTGCGGCACTGTGACAATCCCGGCTGAAACTACTCTTTCAATTGCAACCAGGATGAACATGACTGGGTTGATTAACAAGAACATTGTATGTAACCCGTCCTCTTTGTGACGTGCTGAACATTTATGGGTTGCAGGAACTGATGGGAACCGTAAAATTCACAAACGACATGACATATTGGATCAACGTATGTCAATGTGTGAGAACTAGCCATGCGCCATCCACTGACCACTCTCTAGAACGGTTTTCCCTTTGCGTTTCAGGACCAAATCGCTTTCTGGATCATAGGTGGGGAGAACATTAATATTTACGGGGGCGGAACGATAGATGGTTCTGGTCAGGTATGATAATTATGCATCATGGGGTCCATATCCTAAACCCACTGTATACAGGTTTGGTATGACGCATTGTGAGCAGGCATGTAACTTTGAATACAACATCGAACTAACTTTGCACCCAGCGCCACTAACAGTACTCTGTTGCGGCCCATCCTATTCACGGTCTACCAAGCTACTAATTTTGCCATTGAGCATATTACGATGATTAATGGTCCTGAGTGGATCAATTTTGTAAGTATCACAGAGTTCATCGATATTTCGACAGACGCGCTCACTCATGGCAGGTCAATGAAGGGCAAAACATTTTATACAATGGTATCAACATTAGTGCCGTCTCAACCTCAAGTAACCTTGCAAAGAATACCGATGGCTGGGATATATATCGCAGCGACAACGTTGTTATCATTAACTCAAACATCAACAACGGCGATGATTGTGTTTCATTGAAACCAAGTACAGTTTATTCTCATCAAGGCTCTATGTTTCGCTAATTCATTATGTCCTAGATTCAACAAATATCGTGGCATCATATTTATACTGCAATGGTTCCCAGTCCGTGATCGATTTCTGTGACAGGGCACTCGCTTACTTTGTGTTCATAGCGGTATTTCTGTTGGCTCCCTTGGTCAGTATGCCGGAGTATATGACATTGTGGAAAACTTCACTTCGACGTGCGTTTTTGCCCGGACTTACACAATATTCAAGAGTACTGATTGAGTGCTCCAGCAACGTTCAAATGTATAACGCTGAAAATGGCGCGCGTATTAAAGCCTTTGCTGGCCCAGGGGTCGGCAGTGGTATTGTGAAGAACGTCAGCTTTAGCTTCTTCACGGAGGGCAATGTCGACAGCCCCTTGATCATCGATCAGGTTCGCACTTAATTTGTAGATCAGGGAAAAGACTAAATGTTCTGCAGTGCTACGAGACCAACGCAACAGAGTGTGCTGCATACCCTTCCAACGTATACATTGAAGACATTACATTTACCAAGTGCGCGAACTATTTCTTTTTTTAATTAGAACTTATAAGAATCCCACCTAAGTTTCTCTGGAACTTCGTCTGGAAATACAAAATCCGTAGTCGCTTCGCTGGCGTGTTCGCCAGACGGCCGCTGTAGCGATATCAGCGTTAACGACATATACCTTGAGTACGTTCCGCGTCTCTGATCTTTCTATGTTTCAAGACAGTAACCATTTTCTAAGACCACCCTCGAAATATGGTAGTGCAACCTACTCTTGCCAGAACGTAAATATCACCGGAAACGATGCTTACCTGTTTGGTGACTGTGCAACGACTTAGACCGTAATTGAGCTCGCTAGTTTGTCTGTTCGGTGCACAAGTTTGACAGAACTTGATGCATTCATTTTCAATAAAACAAATATTTTGCAACGCACGCCACGAATATTGAAGTCAAGACTATGTAATCTGGACTTAGGGCACTCGTGATTTTTAAGAGGCAAATTTTGGGTGTTGAGCAATGATTTCCGCGTTCAGTCAATCTACGACATCGCACCCCTCGTTTACACTGAGTATCTTCGCTCAGGCCCTCTCGAAAAGGTTTTAGAGAAACACCTAAGAAGCATAAGCGCATACCACAATAACCTCGAGACTCGGAGTCAAGAACTGTGTTTGACGCGACTGTGGCAGCTCTTCCGTACCGATGTCTCTCTTCACCAGAATGAAACTAGTGAAAGAGTTGTTTCGTTGCAACTCCCCGGCCTTCACCCCACATCGTTCAAGGTTGTTCTCCCTGTTCCCTGGCCGTTCTCAAGGTGCTCGTACGCCACAAGACCAACCATTCTACGAAGTCAAGAAACCCAGCATCTTGATCAAGTTCACCTGGACACTTCTTGTAGCTGATGCAGTCTGCACGTGAGTTTTACTGCTCCAGTGCGTGCTAGTCTAACTCCATTGTGGTATGCAGGCTAACGATGTGTGAGCTCGCCTGGAACCATTTTACGCGTCTTGCAGAACCAACCGAGTCCACAACTTCCGACGACTCCAATGCACCACAGTATGTACTTCGCCCGACATACCAGCGTGCTGGCCTGGTCTTCATGCACCTCGCATTTGGGGGTTGGGTGGCCTTCATGGTCGGCATGAAAAGTGGAATGAGTGTAAAGAGGATCTGGCTGACTCAACGTCCACGAGGGGATCTAACAACGATGACCCTGAAAACCCTTGAGCGTCCAAAGGTCGCGATCTTTGAAGGCTTTAGCAGCTTTGGTTTACAGGGTGATGGATTGGATGTCAAACATTGCCACTTGTCCTCTGCAGAACCCGCAGACGACCTGACGTTGACCGTCAGCGTACCGGGGAATAGAAAACAACACCTGTCTATCGCTACGAAGGGCGTTCACATTAACGGGCAGCCCGTTTCACGCGATGAAGTTCACGCTTCACTCTCGCAAGTTTTTGGACGGAAATCTAAATCTAATGCTGTATCCTGGAGAAGTGGACCCATTCTAGACGCACAGGTATGCCCACCCGTCGACTAACTGTGTACCTCATTCTCACCTCGTTCACCAGAAGTCATGACCAAACGCGGACTGGTTTAAGATTCGCAGCTTAACCTCGACAGATCCTGGCACGCGATAAAGATACCTACTCCTGATGTACCGCTTCGTAATGAATTACATATCAAGTGCAACCGAGTACCCACTGGCATGACCTTGGCAGGCGAGGTGGAAGCACACCTTACTCATTCATATTTGCTCTGCGCGATCTGCCGTCGTCCTGTACACGGCTATTCAATCGTTCCTATCGGAAATCACTCGAAGTTGTATTCATTTACAGGGCTGGTGTAAGGGTCAACCTGCACAGACACTGCACTGCTGGTATCAAACTCAGCCCGCCAAGCTTATCTTTGACGGGGTGTGTAGGTGGAGGTGGGTACTTACCTCTGACAGCGCTGCAAAATAGGAAGTCGAACTCTATACGAACCAGCCCAACTTCTTTCCGGAGTCCTACTTTTGTTAGCAATTGCCCTAACTCGAATATTAAGGTTGCCACACTCTGACGCAGTCTGATGTTTACCTCCTGACACTGACAGTGAACTCATCACCGAAGAGCATTTCCAATCGAATGGACTGTCGGTCGCTTCTTCCCAGCCACGCGTGTGTTAGTCGCCGGCGAGACTACCTTGCAAAAGGCTCTGAGCCTCTCAGCAAATGAGTATGATCATTCAGGCTTCTCGTGACAGAGGCCCTCTCATTGCAAAATTACCTATCGTCTATTTATCAAACAATGTGTGGTCGAGGTGACTCTAGTCGTTTAGTGCTCGCCCCCGATGGCGACGACAGTCGAGTATGTGTTTCGTTATGACAACTGGACTAGTGCATGAGTTCCGGGCCGCACCCGCTGGCCAACGACAGTCCGTACGGTAGATAGCCTTAACAGCAAATTGAAGATGTTCTGTAGGAACGTTGAACCAAGCTGTCCGGCTGAGGAGTTCAGTGATGCGAATTTGGTCCTATATCAGTCAGGACTCAAGATCCAGAATCATGTCCAACATAGGACCGAATTCTACAAGGATTCTTAACGTGTCGAACGTGTAGAAAGAGGTGGTGTCGAGTTGGTGTTGTTATTTCCATGTGGCTTCGGGAGATACCACTTATAACTTGCGCTCGCTTCTCTCCGACACCACAATGTCCGGCACTCAGTATATCCCTCACATACTGTACTCAACCGCTTTGACTTCAATTTCTATGCACCTGCTGTGGCAGCGAAAAACAGCTGACGAGGACCGAGCCAGATTCAAAGCCCAAACATCAATTTTACAAGACCTCGTCGAACGACTTCGGTCGGGCAAGTCAATATCTGACGAAGAGATAATGAAGCTGCGCAACCTTGCACGTATACACGGAGAGGGTAGAGAGTCCCAGGACAAGGCAACGACTAACGTTGGATGGATGGATGTGGCATGGGGTCGAAAATCACCTGCAGACCTTGGTGTTAGTGATGAATGGGAACGGAGGGATCTCGAGCAAAGTGAGGTCGTTCCTTGTCATACGCAACATCCAGCTGATCGGTCTGCCTAGTACGGAAAGCAATTGAGACGGAGCAATGAAACTTGTGGCTTGCTGCCCTCTTCTTATTCTCCCTCAGTGAGTATCGTCCAAGCATCTCTTACCTGTACATACGGTATACACAGGACCAATAAATCTACAGAAGTACATGCGCTTACGCGACTACTACAAACACGCGTCTCCCCTCGCCAATATCATCAAGAATTATTCAAGACATTGCTCTCGTCTGGCCCTCGTGCAATTACTTTCTGCGACGAGTGCGAGCCTATTTCTGAATGGACATTCATTTTATACATCAATCAGATGAGCCCAGTGTCAAAAGAGCGGTTCGGGGCTTACCTTCCCATTTGCCCGTGTCCCATTCTACGCAGAATCAGAAGACGCACAGCTTTGATACACGGCAGCTACTTACCGCGTTGGAAGCACCATTTACGTTGGCATTTTTCTTCTTTTTCTCTGGATCAGGGTTCTGCAACACCGGAACGGAGTCCCCAATGGTGCCATGAATGCCATTTGCGGTTCCTTCGACCTTTAGCGACTCAGTTGCGGGGGCACCGTTTGCATCGACGAGTTCGAATATGTCACATATGATCCTGTTGACCTCTGCGTCTCCGGCGCTCGCACTCGTCGGAGAACGACACCCATCTGCCGCCGCCTTTTGTAGCGCTCTCTCTCTCACCATCGTCAGCTTGAGAATCGTCTCGATGTCCAGTTTTCTAGCGTCATTGAAAGAGGGGAGCGTGGGGCTCTTCGCCAACGATGCATATGATGGCAATAGAAGTTGTGATTCGATCTTGAAATCGGAATAGATTTTTATCTTGTCGATGGGCTCAAGCTTCATTTTCTCAAGCTGGCGCACCGCCAGCTTTCGCATCTTGTGGAAGCCCCACCGCGATGCGAGCCTCACGATGACCAGCCACCTTTCGAGCGGCTGATTGTCGTATTCATAGTCTCTACAACGATTCAAAGTATCAGTAAATATATCGGTGAGCATTGCGTGGGTTCTACAACTCACTCATCGTAGAAAACCCATAGGAAGTGGGCAAAGTCTTCGGGGCTCACATCTAACGTATAAGGCTTGGAGTCGCCTTCGCCTTCGGCAAACGTATCCTTGAAAAACTTTGATTCGCGCTCAAAGAAGTAGCGGTGGACTTTGAAAAGGACGCTTTGTGTCTACGAGAAATTAAATATAAACACGCTACGTCAGCGCTCTATTTTCAAGTGGGCTCTCACTAAGAACTCTGCGTCGCCATTGGGCATGAAATATTGCGGGTGGTTTGTAATCTTGGAAACGCCATTGTCTGAGGAGGGTGAAGGAGACATTGGAAAAGTGCGACCGTCGGATAGAGTATGGACGGTGGGGTGAATAGTGCTCGTCTGCCCTGTACTTTGCCGTGTACTTATCTGCTCAGGCAAGCGCTGGCGATGCTTCGAAGATCACACCATCACTTCAGATTGCTTGATATGGTCACAATTCCAGCAACTCCCGACGTAATTGTTTCATTGTGTGTCCTGTGGTGCTTCAGACAACGCCTACAGGACGACAGGAGTATACAATGGGTGCTCGCATGGAAGGAGGATCGTTCAACGAAGAACAAGCCGTGAATTTCAATCACCAAACGTTTAGTCATAAGGGGGATATGGAACACACGAGGCTCCTCGAGGCAACCTGACAACACGCGCGGAATGTTCTCGCCACATCAAATGAGTAATAATTATTCGCGATCAATAATCAAATAATCGATGAGGTAATCCATCGAATGTTGCCTATTTCACGCTCGCGGATCGTTCGCTGAGCACGTAAAAGTTTTGATGCCAACAAAAATATAATTGCACTCAAGAAATGGTAGGCGATTGCGACGAGAAAGTCAGCTTTTAGGAATCGAAAGGGAAGGGATCACCAAGTGGCCAAAGTCCTGCTCTCCAACTTGCGTAAATCCACATTTTAATTTCTCTTGGGCTTGTTGTTTGCGCCCGTACGACCGCCGCCGCCACGCTTCCCACCGCGGTTACCTTAGATGAAGTCGATTTGTGAGATGCCACGTCGAGCTAAGGTTACCGTCATGCTCACCTCCACGCCCGCCTCGACTCCCTTCGTTATCGGACAGCACACTAACGAGCTCAGCGTCCTTGACTTGAGTTTCATCCTTCTCAGCATCATTTTCTTGGTCTTCGTTAGGTTCATTCTCATCGTTACTCTTAACAACAGGTGTTGATACAACAGGTTCAGCAATAGGTGCAACAACGGTGGTGGAACTATCCGGAGCCGGAGAATTTGGAGAGCCAGTCTTTCCCTCCTTTGCTCCCTCCTGTGATGCCAAGAATGAGCCGTAGTCAGAATAGGATAAGTACAGGACTCGCCACCGATGAAGGCTCACCCGTTCCGTTTGGTTTGGTCCATGGACTACCCCCCTTGGATGCATCGACAGGGGTCGTAGTAGAAGCTGCATTTGTCTGCTCGGTTGACGCCGCTTTTGGCTTCTCCGGGGGCGCGGGCTTGTTCTCAGGCGCCTGAGTAGCTGGCTTGGTGTCAGCGCTTGACGTGGGAGTGGTGGTGGATGAGGTAGAAGACGAGGGAGCAGGCTCCATGGCTGTAGCAAACGTACGCATAGTGTCGACGGATGAACGAGTAGCCGAGTCAGGGATGGATGTACTATTCGTACGAGTGGAAGAAGCGCCATTAACTTTCGTTGCTGCCGAGCCATTGACTTTCGTTGCTGCTGAGCCATT
>MU837531.1:9369-20793 GCA_029603245.1 Rhizopogon salebrosus TDB-379
TTCAACTCAACTCGATCTGATTGACAGGTCACGAATGCGTCACTAATTGTCACGATATGTCACTCATTGCCACGCCACATACAGAAACAAACTGGAAAATAAACTGGGAAATAAACGCTGCTGTCCAGGCCCTAATTTAGTTAATGAAGCACAGTTTGGTGTCCACGTGACCAAACCAAACATGGAAAATAGTTCACATGTCGATCGTTGAGCCTTGAATGCCCTTTCATGACTCCGAGGCTTTGAGCTCGATCGTTTCTGCGGCGTGCACTTAGCACGATCCTTGTATTCATCACACAGCTGGGGCAGTCGTACGATACGGACTCTCGCGATTTGCGTCAAGCGCTAAGCCTGCAAGTCAGTTTCTCCATCAAAGTAGCCCGGGGTCAGACTTAAGTACTCAATGTGACAAACGTTGCGCAGGTGCACCGTGCAGGACGAACATCTTGTCCTCGCTCATGCCAGTGATCAATTGAATATACACCTCACCCAGTGGACTGCATAATCACAGAATCATTTCCCCTCGATAGGATTCGACTGTGAGGACGTCGAACCGTTATGTGACGGTATGGAAGGTTAGGGCATAGGCATGATCATCTAGTAGCGTAGTCATAGCATGTATCACGATTGCCCAATAAATTTTGGTGAACATATCCTTGCGTACGAATGAAGCACACAGCGAAAAAAACTCAGAAAGCATCAACGACGATAATAGCAGCCGGAATCAGTATCATGATTGAGGAGACATAGCACCCCCGCCAGACGGGCACCTCTTCAGCTCGAAATGAACCTCGCGAATGTGACGAAAAACTGTGTCTCTTCGCATCCACTCTCCGCAACCCATCCACTGACATTGCACTAGAGTTTTGCCTTGGATACTCAACTTGAAGTGGTCTGATTTCAGATGCGACGTAATTTCGTCCTTGCGCACAATTACGCTCTTGCCGCATAGGCCATTGTCATCATCCCACTGGCATTCCATGCGACCGTCCGTGCGCGATTCGGAATGACCATTAACCGAATGTACAGGATGTTCATGAACAGTCACGATAGCGCCTTGGTGTGGAGTGATATCGTCCTGCGGAGACTCTGGCACATAATGGACAAACGAGGCGGAAGAATATTCATAATTGTGGGAATTCGTGGAAGGAACGCTGCCGGAAGGAAATACAGCGGCACTGTTTACGAGTTCACTTGTTAAAAACATGGTTACTAACACCATCCGAGCAACTCGTACCTTTGAATATGCTGGGGGACGCCATGATCTATAAGGGGCAATGAGGCGCCACCTGAAAATAGACCCTCATCATTGCGAGGAACCCGCTCATAGTTGTCCAACGAGGGCCTTTCGCCATGCGTTCCATGAAACTCATACTGGAACTCTTGGACGGGTGTAATGGGCCATGGGTTGATTATGCTCGTGTAAGACAAGCCCGAATTGTTGGTAGATGGGTAGCTGGAGTGAGAATAAACATTGCTCGACAACTGTGGGCTGGCGACATTACTATACAGATGAGTTCACGTGAGTAAGAACGGAGGTCGCAAACATCATTCGAGCTTTCGCACCTTGCAGGATGACGCTGAGCGTCCCTTTGATCAAGTTGGAGCGAATCTTGACCTGCATTATTCAGGTAACGATGAAGAACAGGCGGGTAGTCGCCGGAAGTCGTGTCTCCGCCATAACTGGCTTGATTTTGGGTAGAAACCCGTGGAGTATTGACGGAAGGATTGGAACGTAGGCCCTGTTGAGGTTGAGAAGTCGACTGTTCGTGTAGAAATTGTCAGCCATTCTCCAGATTTCACATAAAAAGATGAACCGTACATTAGCGGCATTTCTTTGGGCTTTTTCTGCGACGACTTGCGGATACAGCGTTGATTGCGTCCTGTGCAAGGGATCAGCAACGGGAAAGAGCCTAGTAATGCAGACGAACCAATCCCAAGACATTTCGGGGACGACAAAGACACGGAGAAAGAGTGTTGAATAAATAGGCCTTGGAGCGATAGATGAAGGCCAAAGTCTGAATTGTCTGCAGGCCAAAAGCCACTGCCAGTGGCATGCAGGACCAGCTAGGGTAAGACGGAGACATCACACCAACTGGCTTTGGTCTGTGAGAAGAGCCATCGTCTGGATGAAAACGGTGAATGGCCAAAGAATGAAGGCGAAGGCCAGGGGGCTGGCGGTCGCAAAACCGATAAGAGAAGTATATGGCCTGCCTTGGCTGAGATTGGATCACATCTAGCGCTCGGAGGTTTGTGTTTCACGTTCAGTTGTTATGGCCTGTGAGAACGACCGCTAACTGGACGAGAAAGGTGAATAGCAATTAATGAAGGCCAAGACCAGCGGCCTGACAGCCGAGGGGCGAATAGGGATATCGGCCTTTCAGGGTTGAGATTTGGCACTTGGAGGTTACTGCTTTGCACATTCAGTGGGTACACTTCATGGACTACGGGACTGCGACCGAGGGATTTTCCCATATAGCGAGACTTCATAATTGAGGCGCAAAGGCCAATGAGTTCGGATTAAGCAATGGCCTCGAAGTCCGTGCAACACGCTGTTGGCAAGTTGGACCATGATTACCGGTAACTGCAAAGTGCCATGCTAATTCATCTCGGATATGGGTCGGCCGATGGTGCGTACGGTAGGCTTCAGCCAACCCACCTGGCCATTGTCGTGGACGCGATGGCAGGGGCGCCTGGTGAGGAGTGACAAGGTGCCATGGATAGCGCCATGATGGGTATCGTGGAAGGTTCGACACCTTAATCTGGGAAAGTAGTCGGCCTTGGTCTGCGCAACCTTCTGGTAGAGAGTATCGACCGCGGAACTGGAATGAGAATGGTACCAGACCAATTTGCAAAAGCCATGAATGAAGGTTTGCCAAAGAAAGTTTATCACTCCAGAGCGAACAATATCCGCTTTGCTACGAACAGAATTTTGGCCAGGCACCGAAGGCCGACATAGCTCCTGCGATATTTTAAAGTCAGAGTTCGGCCTGCACTCAGATCCAAGGAGCCAAAAGGCCATGAGTACTTACCAATTTCGATCTCCAATTTGATTATACGGTGCTTCGCAAGTGGGCTTATTAAACGTGACATTGCAGGCAGACAAGGATAAGCGCCATGCGACTTTCTTTCTCGTATGTGCAAAATGTAAGAGCGGTAAGGAGGGTGGGGGTTCTGGGAGACCTTATCTAACTCATGCGCACATATATGGGACCACAAGTATCGCCTCATTTCCTGTGGGGACAAGAGAAGCCCACCGAAATTACGGCGGCGCCCGGAGAGCGCTGGGACTTGGTTTGTAACCCAGGTAAGTACTGCTATGTATAGCGGGCCACTTTCGTGGCCCAACCAATTTCGTTCTATCGCGCCAGAAAAAGCGTGCCATGGCAGTAGCTGTGGTCAAGTTGTGGAGGTTATGTATGACTGTCACAATCATACTAGAATATCAATATGCAATTGCGCACAATCGGTTAGTATACTTACAACTTGAATTACGCGAGGTATCATACGAGAACAGTCACGAGCGAATGTGGTGTTCCGAATGCGAACACGGCTGTCACGGCATTAGCTAAGAGGTCTGGCCTCATGACACGCACCCCCGAAAGCTCCAACGCGTCGCATGAAAGCCAAACGGCGCGCGCATGTAATGACTATGCAATTTTTACACAGTCGCTAAATTGCGTTCGTCAGAAGAAAAGAAACGAAATGGAAGGTAGGAGGGACGATATACCCAGAATGCAAACAAGATTCCTGAGACCCGAACGTGCTGTATAACCCAGTGCAGCCGGGAGTCACTGGATTTGAGGATCAGAATTCAGTTCATTCTATGATCACATGTCAGCATGTTCGATCATTGGTTATTATGTAATATTGATTGATTGGGTAGAACTTTGTTCATCGCTGCCTCAGAATTTGGAAGGCGAGCTAGTACTTAGTTTAACCCCTTCCCCTCATGAATTTTTACACTTACTTATACCACCCCTAACAGTCAAGAACGCCGATCATCCAAAAGCACAACATGAGTGACAATTCAATGAAACGAGAACTATGTATATTTATGTGTAAGGGTCCGCAATTCGCCCACCGGCCCTACTGAAGAAACTGGGTGAATCGCAGTCAACGAAGTGTAAAACAGGGAACGAGAAGAATTAACGATACGGTGCATAGATACAACATTCAACAGGCCGTAGTGGTCGGTGGACAAGTAATGTGCGTGGAGCGCATATACTACCTAGTGCTGCGTTGCCTTCACAATACTGACAACGATAATGATCACGATGATTGCGATCGCAACGCCAATGATCATGCGCATCTAATAAATGGATCAGTTTTGCGTGTGGTGTCGAGTGGTTAGTCCAACGAACCTTCATGTCTTTCCACCTGAAAAGTCGCGAACTCGGTTAAACTTGGTCACAACTCCAGGAACACGACACTTACCACATATTCTGTTGAATATGCCTTAGTACCATAATCTTGTGAACGAGGATTCAGGTCAAACTCACCTTTCGTACTCGGTTGGCACCACGGCGGAAACCCTGTGCTGAAACAGCGAGGTTATCTGGAAATTTCTTCAACCAACGTTCTGATACGGCAGAGGACAGAACGACGCACCAGTCTTGTCTTGCAGTGAGTCCAATCTCTCTCCACGTTCTGCCACCTTTGTAATGTTCTCCCTCATGATACCAACGGTGTCATCGATTTGTTGCTGGATAGCTGCAGTTTTTGGGTTTGCACCCTGACTTGACCCGCCAGCGGGACTGGATGAGGAGCCATTGCGGGGGAGGTAAGGGTCATAAGGTTCAGACCTGGGTTAAGAAAAAACGCAAATGAACAACGGGCGTCTGCGTCATATAGGGAGTAAACGAACATGATGGAAAGAAGACGTTAAGCGGATTCTGTGGTTGATGTTCGGTGCTGGAATCAGTAGCAGATAAGTCTATGATTCCAGAGATGGGGACAAACCGTTGGAAAGTAGATGAAGGCTGATGAAAGGCGGGACAACAGGGCGACTGCGTAGCGTTGCTTGTAGGGTGGGGGCACAGCAGATTCACACGGCACAAGGGCAAGAAGTGACGCGTGACTAAATCGTAACGCTTTCTTATTTTAGGTTTGCCCCTCTTGAACCTGAACTGTACGGACTCAGATCACTGCAGCCGCTGCTCTCCTGTCAAGAAACTTGATGCAGTACGACTTTAGCAGAATAACACGCCGTTAAATGACCTTGAAATGGATACGGAGGTACAGTGACAGTTGTTGATTTCAAAGTCACGCTGCTCGCTAACGCAGAATGGCAAATCGAAGACGGCTTAATTTTTTAACAAAGCACATTTTTCCGGAGCCGGGAAAACCATACGCATGCTCAGTGTTCAGTTATGGGTTGCCATTAGGGCGTTATATATTTGACGGAAAATGTCTCGCTGATTCTCGCATTTGAATCAGTACGGTCTCTGAAGTGTTCAAAGGGCATGACGGAGCCTCCGAGATTATTTTTGTCCCAAGCAGCTCGCCAGGGGCGAGTTATCCGGATCTTCGGAAATGCCAAACTTGGTCTCGGCACAAGCCGAAATTGAATCTCCGCTCCCCATCGCATCCACCCGTCCTTGAAGGCACCACCAGATCAGCAAGTCCCGGCAAATCCGTCAAGGTAAGCAAGAATCCACGTCGTTTCTCTTCGCCATACGCCAGGAATGCATCCGTTCGGTTCATATGCGAAGTGGGGACGAGTTTGAGCGAAAACTAAGCTGTGGGAGTGGTGGATGGACTGCAGTGATACCGGATGGCGTTTCTGGCTTGTCACATATTCATGTGAACTCTCGCAATACCTTTGGCTGACTTCTTCCCGCTGTGCGCGCTGGTCACTACAGATGGTACGTCCTCGCTGCACATCCATGCATCGCAGAAATCTAACACAATTTCATATGTGCGAGTAGAAAGTCGAAATCGACTCGTTTTCAGGCTTCCGCGTGTACCCCTCCAAGGGCAAACTCTTTGTCCGAGGAGACTCCAAAGTCAGCCCATCTCCCCCACTCTCAATCTACCCCCCTCAGACCCCCGTTCGATTTAGGTTTTCCGATTCGCCAGCTCCAAGAATGCATCCCTGTTCCTCCAGCGCAAGAACCCTCGTAAGATCGCCTGGACACAGGTCTACCGTCGCATGCACAAGAAGGGTATCACCGAAGAGGTTGCTAAGAAGCGGTCGCGCCGGACCGTGAAGCACCAGCGTGGCATCGTTGGTGCTGACCTCGCTACCATCGCCGCCAGGCGCAACCAGACTGCTGCCATCCGTTCGCAACAGAGACTGTCGGCCATTGCAAAGGCCAAGACTGAGAAGAAAGAGAAGGAGTCGAAAAAGGCCAAGGTATGCGTTCTATGATTGATGGGTTACTTGTGACTTACGCCGGTGTAGCCTGCACGCGCACCTGTTTCGAGTGCACCTAAGGTGTCGAAGCAGCAGATGAAGGGTGGCAAGGGTGGACGATGAGCAGTTTCTTAATTGCTAACATGGCTATATGTATCGCACTTCCTTCTCGACATGACCTTATACGCAAGTCTATGTTGCATGCTTCCACCGCTACGTCTCGGTGGGTTCTTCAGACGAACCTTTTGGTTTCGTATGCTCCAGTGCCCGCTTGACTGTCGGAGTGCAATGACAGGAAATGTTTTGGTAACGAAATTCGTAGTTCGATTATACAGGTATGTATGTGCAGAATGTCCGAGAACTGCAGTTAAATCTAGTGAGAGATTAACTACACTTGGCGAAGAGAGGGTATATATGTAGTCCAGCATATTGTAAGACAAATCAAAGCTTCGGCGCGTGGACAGTGTCTGAGGCGTATTTTGCCTGTGCACTTCGTTAGCAAACAGTAGGCGGAAACAAAGGAAAATCACCATTTCGTTTTCCTTCTTAACGTAGCCACACTTTTCGTAGAAGGCTGGAAGGAAGGGTTGAGTATGAGTACTCTACGGAGAGAAGCCACTCACGAATATTGGCATCACTGCAGTTCAGAATGGTCTTGTAACAACCACTTTTTTCACTGATGGATGTGAGAGCCTGAATGATACGCAGGCCAAGCTTTTTGCCCTGCTGGCTTTTATCGACGGCGATGTCCTCGATGTGACCGACGCTTCCGAGACCACGGAGGAACTTGCGCTCGATGAAAACGGTGCCTACTCCAACGATCTTGTCGCTCGCTTTGTCGAGGATGACGATGGAGTAGTAGGTGCACGGGGTTACGCGCATGGCGTGGAACTGATTGACCCAGGCTGCCTCTCCGAGGTCGTTGACGACGGTTAGGACGGATAGGACATCGAGGTGGCCACGTTTATAATCTGTTGATGCAAGAGGGCGTATCTGCGTGTCTTAATGAGAAAGAATGTTGGAGAACCATTAACCAATTCACCTGGAGATCGGAGGGAAGCTGCGCAGCAACTTCAGGTGAAATGAGCTCTTGAGGGAAAAGAAGGTCGAGAGCGAGCTCTGAGCGTGGTGTGGACATGATATCGATTATCGTTTGACAAGATGGCGGAATGTAAGGTAAAAAGGGTATTAAAGCGTGTACTGGTTCTTAAGTAGGGTTGATAGTGGTGCACACGTATTATCGGTTGATTAGTACTGCATGCAACGGTATCGAGGTGGAGGCGCGGCGGCGAGAACGAATTTCATTTTCAACCAAACATAGCCACGAAGACAACACTGCTTCAGCCTCAGCCTTCAGGATCAACTTGAAGTGCTTGTCATTCGTCAGCATAGCCCATTCCCTGCTACAGGCACTGACTCTCGACGTTTCAACGGCGAATAATGATCGCCTTCGGCATATGTCTTGACGACAAATTCCCTCAATTCCTTTTCAACCTTGAGAGATATGAAGACTGGTTCCGCGATCGATAGGTGTGCTCCTTTAGGGGTTTTCTATCTCGTAGATCGCTCTTACTTACGAGTGTCCCAGATCAACATAATGTGAAAATCCGAAAGCAATGCAAGTGAAAGAGAGAGAGAGCATTACGCCCTTGAGGCGGGACTCTTAGTAAGTAGCATCACATCCCAGGATGACTGCATTGTGTCATGCGGTGGGGACGATCCTCCAGTTTTTTCACCAAGCAAACGTTTATTGGGTCCCCATACTCTCCGACGACTACAAATACATTTCCACTGAGAATGGCTTCGGCCCTGGGAAGGGTGGGCATGAGCTGCATTCTGCCGATTCATCATTCTGGGGCTTGCTCTCTGCGTGGTGCCCAGAGAATCCTCGGATGACGAATCAGGGAGGCATACATCAGGATGCACATACAACATCAAGCTGCTGACCCACATGGCCTGATTGGAATCAAACTCGTTCTTCAAGATCACCCAGCTCACAACTTTTATCATTAACCACGTTCCGCTGTTCAACCAAGTATGCGCTGAAAAGGGAGAGTCAACATCATGTGCGAGATCCCGTTCGATTTCCGTCTGACTCTAGACCTGTGTAGTCAAACTCAAGACGAGTCGTTAGCTGGGTGCCCTTCGCGTACGTATCCTTCACCTCGTGGACCATAGCCCTATTGATCAATCATGCACGTTAGCATCCCAATGTTTGAGACTGGATTTAATTAACTCCAGTTTTGCATCCGAATTTCTGCAACTTTGGACAGGTGACTACTAGTTGACAATTGATTAGCTTCTTATCGTTGGGCTACTCCGTTGCATCAGGTTTGATCGGTATCTTTCCATATAAGTATTGTTAGAACTGGGCGGCTGTTGTGCTTCTCGTTCATGGCACTGAAGGGTTCCAGGCACTGTCTAGTGTCCCTTCGTTGCAAGGGCTTCGCGGGAGGTATTCGGCTTGTGGTAAAAATAGTTGCGTCGAGACATTTACGCTGGCGCTCAGTCAAAACGCCTTGGCTTGGGATGAAGATAGTCGCGTCAGTGTGCCAGCTCAGTGGTTCAGGGCTTTCCACAGATAGAGGTGGAAATCACTAGTCCCTTTGTCGAGAAAATATCGCTGCTTACTGCTTGACACTCAGATACTCCTCCGCACGTTCCTTACAGATGCCACCATTTCGCAGGAGCGCTCAAACCCGTAAGCAAGCTGAAACTGAGGTCACGGGAGACACCGACAAGGCAGATGGCTCTTCAAGGGCACATTCTTCCGAGGTTCATGATGCGGAGATTCCAAGTCAGACCTGTGAAGTGCGTTTTCAGAATGTAGTCGAACTTTTGCCAGCAAACCTGAAGGCTGATTTTTGCAGGTACAAAGTAGAGCGACAGAAAGAATAACGACTCATTGGTATTGCTTTGGGCAGTCTTGACATTCGCCCTATCGGAAAGGTGTATGGCGTACCGAATTGTTACCAGGATCATCACAACATCGAAAATGTCAACGAACTAAAGAAACTAGCTGACCTCGAACGTCGGGCTTCCACCATCATCGAGGACTTGCACAATGCTATATTTCTTCAGATACCTCCTGGACCCGTGCACTCAGACATCATGCGAGATGGTGCAGAACTCCTCGAGAAATACGACCCTGGATGTCTTCAGATGACGATCAACGAATCTGATGTTGAACACTACTCAGCTATCACGTATTACGATCGGACAGCCAACTAAGCCCTTGGCATCTGGGAAGCCGTAGACAGGGAGGAATTTATCTTCACGCACCTTCGATGCGGGTTGTGGGAAGGTCATGGAGGTGGCCGCCCTCTGCACTACATAATTGATATCAGCCCTCGTATTGCCATCATCCTCAGCGGTGAGTCACTGCGTCCTGAAGCGGAAGGTTACATAAAGCTGGATCCACTCCAGACTTCCTTGCTCTATGTGAGTTCAGCACCGCCAACCCCAATCTACGCCGATGTACAAGATGGCATAGTCCTTGATGTGGATCTTGATTCTCCGAGGGCATGTGTATGCTACATTTCTTCTCAGTAACGGACCAATGACAGTTTTGTGTTCCCAATCGCGAAGCCGTTTCGACCCCAGATATCGGCACTGAATTACGTTGGATCGATTAAGATGAAGGGAACAAGCTCTTTGACTTTCTTGTCAAGGGAATATATGCTTCACACCGCACCTACCTTCCGGAGAGCAATCTGCTCGTTCCTTTGATTGAACGTATGGTTGCGTGCAGTAACTCCGAGTTCCCTGATGACTTGTCGAAATTATTCAAGGAAGGCACACGGATCAATATGTCGCGAACGCCAGAGTATTCATGTTGCAATGTATAAGAAACCTTCAAGTTCCCCATCTGTGCGCCATTCTTCTTATGACCGGGCATATACGATGCGAGGCTTCAAGTTGTACGGCATAACTGCCACCTGAAGCCGATAAGTACCTGTACTGCTGAGCAATTTCTACTACCCCCAAAGGTCCCTCGGTATTGAATAACTATCCATTTGGGTGGGTACAGCCAAAAGCCCCCAACCCCAGCTGTCAAGTCTAATTAGGGTGGGCGCTAAAAATACTCTAACTGTCGTATATGTATAGCCTTATCATCATTATAGGCAGTGCCGAGGTCCATTTTTCTTCCGCCATCTTCACGGCGGCACAATCTTTGCGTCGTACTACCGCCTGAGGTGATCTTCAAATATGTTACGAACGCCACTGCAACTAACGTACGAATACCAGACTGTATCGACGTGCCGCAATCTTTGAAGATTTTACTCGATTTTAATACTCGCCTGAGGTAGTCCGAGCACAGGAACCCTTTTTTTGACGTGCGGTCTCCTTTGCATCTTTCAAACATTTTTGCTACTCGCCTGAGGTGGGTAAGGGTTTTGGTAATTCACATGATGAGGTCTCACCTGATGACCTATAGCCGGTCGGTTTCGAGTGTGCAGGAACTTTCACAACCCATAGTGACAGATCAGGTGAACATCTCTTGACGCCCACCGCGCAGGTGAGTCGGTTTTATCATTTTTCCTTTTGTAGCACAAATTCACTATTCAAGTTAGTTGTTGTCATGCATAGAAGGATAAAGCGGAAAAGCAACCTAGACTGGTTCGATGAATATGTGATGAACGAGATCCCGATCCGCCTCATACGCCTATCAGATATGAAGTTTTTTGGGCGTGGTGATGTGAAGAAGCACTTCCGGGGCTTCGTCCCTGAAGACGGTTCAAGATGGAGATATTCTCCCTCCGACACCGTCAAATACGCCATTCTCTCTCACCGGTGGCTGGGCGAAGGGGAGCCAACCTTTGAAGATATGAAGTCCGCCAAAGCATTGAAAGCAAGCGGTCCAGGATCCGAGAAGCTGAAGAACTTCTGCGAAAAGGCCCGAGAGTACAACGTAGAGTTTGCGTGGTCTGATACATGTTGCATCGACAAGAGCAGCAGTATCGAGCTCTCAAAACGCTCCTTGGACCTACACCAAGTGGCACCCCGAAAAGGACCCCGAACACCAACAACCCAACATTGCGCTCAACGGCGCCAACGGTGCCCTC
>MU837532.1:19784-37744 GCA_029603245.1 Rhizopogon salebrosus TDB-379
ATCCGCATCTTGCTGATAGCGATGGAAGCAGGTATGCTCATGACGGATGAAGTGACGAGATTTTGCGGCGGAACACCTAAGCCAATGTAGGCAGTTAAAACAGCTCCGGAGATAGTGGAAAAACCTTGGGTACAGAAATGTTAACTACGGCCGTCTCAATAAAAAGAAATTCTAGACAGACCGGAGGTCATGACAAGATGAAGTTCCGATGGGGTCATGAAATCAACGTAAGGCTTGACCAGACACGCAGACTCTCCTTGTCCAACCCAAGGAGAAGCAGCCGCGACGACCGCCTCAGCGCCGGAGACATTCATAAGTTTAAAGAAGAACCATGCACTTAGAGAAATGATCAATATCACTCTTTTGGACATAATGCGGCTCAGCTCTCACAATCCTTTTATGATCCATTGCATAACACCCAGCTATCATATAAATTAGCACCGGAATCCCGAGTAGAACTTAGTCACTGACAAAGTACATCATTTGAATCGTGGCGATGAAGAAGATAATCGCGGCGAGCTACAATCTTATCAAGTTATGCATCCTCAATGAGAAACCATGGTCATACCGTGTTTACAAAGAACCATTTCTTCGCAATGGTTTCTGCATCGAAGAAGAACTCGGCTCCGACATTGGCTTCCGACAAGAAGTCATCTGCGAGATTGGCAATATACTTGAAGAGCGAAAACCCAGCACCAGATTTGAGCACAAAAAGAGCAACGGCCTGTTGGATGATAAGGCCAACTATTACGGTAGGCCTTATGTTCTACATCAATAGAGGTGGTGAGTGGGAAGGGAAGCACCAACCAACAAATGGCAGATCTATTCGTAGAAGACAGGTAGAATCCACATTGGAAAACAAGCAATCCAAGGACTGAGATTGCTCGATGTCCATAATCGGTATTCTACGGCGACAGTATCAGCTTGTCAAAAGCTCATGCTAGGGTGGCATAACTCACGCCAGTAAGTGGGAATCCGAAGGCAGACCCAAAGACGATGCCAAGAAGGCAGAGCCATCCAATTGTCAATCTTACTATCCGAGGAAGCTTATACCAAGGTTCCTGGACACGTGGAACCCACACAGCTGCGATAGGCTCAGTCACCACCGAATTGGGTATAAAACGAAAGGCGATAGTGCTTTGATGTCGCGAATGATCAGACAGGGGCAAATGCGAGAGGTCCTTACTTACATTAAGAAAAACCACGCGAAAATAGTCCGCACGAGCCTTGTGAAAAATAAACAAACCATATTGTTTTAACAAGGGGGAATTTCGTACCATTGTCCGCGAGTCGCTGCCAAGACGGTCGAAGAAATCCACCACCCAAGGATGAGTGCAGCCAGGCCAATCAAGACGAAAACACGGATCTTGTTGTGGGATGCAGCCTTTTCCGCGTTCCCCTCATACTCTCCGCCGGCCCGAGACCCCTCCACGTCTACATCCTGTTTATTTACCTTTTTTTCATCAGAGGACGTGGAGATAGACGTCTTTCTCTGGATGAATTGGTTGTCTGCGTCCAAGCCGCCCGCTGTATTTGCCATGCTGGGGGGGCAGAAGGAACAGAGAATGGGATGGGCGTCAATTTAACAGGCTATCTATAAAATAAGTAGTATCATCCGAGTATACTGAAGTACCGTGCATGCGGTCGCATTATTATCATGCATCACGAGACGCGCGATAGCATAATCTCGGCTCCAGATCATTATAGGCAAGCGATTGGCAGGCGCGAGATGATTTGATGTACCCGGAGGATCCAAGTAAGCCGCAACCGGCACCGCTTGGTTATGGCTTTTGAAGCATTCTAATCGGTGATGAATTCACGACGATTGCGCAGGCCTGTCCTCTCTTTGACATGATGGTCATGGCTGTGAAAAAGAAATCTGCCAGATAGGGAAACGAGCTTAGTATAGCGACTTGTTCATAAATATTACAGTGTCTTTCCAACGAAGACAACACACCCCGATATTCGAATCGGAAAGACCCGGGATAATCAAATACCCAGGTCTCAAGGTTCAAGCAGCCAGGGACAATCAAGGATTCAAGGCGGCCAGCACGGAGTTGGTAGGAGGAAAGAGCACATGTCACTTACAATGTAGTCTGTTGTACTATGTCTGATGCTAGTTAATCCTTTAATGCTATCCGGGTATAGCCGGACAGAACTCAGCGACTCAAGAGTTCGTTGCTCGATCGAATTACATTTTGTGATATGCTGAACATTCTGCCATTTTTTCATGGCACTGACGGTGAAGTTCTTTTGTCGCCAAGCACAACATTGGGAACGTGATTAGACAACTATGGACACGGGTTATGGATTACTCCGGGTGGTGAGATAGCGAAGATAGCGCGAAAGAAAGCGACAAATTGTCCAAGGCCATATGCTGATGTAGAGTGCTCTCAACACTTCAAAAGGGCCACGCATTTCAAGTATCACTACAGTAACCGACCCGGTTCCCCAAGTCAAGCAAGTTCACACCTTAAGAGCTTTGATAGACTTCCCACTGGCAATTGCTAGCCACTCTCCAGGCGCTGTCGAGTGACCCGTATTCATGGTCATACCTGGTATCTGAGGGGACCATGCAAGGTTGGTGACTTCACTGTTTGCTGAATATGCCATAAACGGATCGGTGACCACCCGCTTCTTTACGTCTGGCCGGGGCGAACTCAGGCGGGAATTTGCTGTGCGTGGAGAAGTTGCTGACTGCGTGTAGGTGGCGAGGTCCCAAAGTAAAACTTGGCAATCATCCCCTGCATATCAAGTCGAGTTGAACATAGGTACGAGTTTAGTTATTTGCAGTGCTTACCTGCGGTAGCCAACATCGGTCTGTCCGTGGTACTCCATCCCATCGCGTTAACTTGCGCGCGGTGCCCTCTCAGTTCTATCACCGGCTGACCAGGACTCCTCATGTCCAAAATCTGCACATCTTGCCCATCCATATGATATGTAGACATGTAGTTTGAGTCGGCAGGGTTGAATGCAATGCGCAGGAGAGGAGAGGTCGGTAGACGCGATGATGCGGAGGAAGGGGGCGGGCCGCCTTTGGGTGCTGGGGTTTCATACAGAATGGTAGAGTGTTCAAGACTCCGTAGATCGAATGCACGAAGGCTGCCATCTGCCCCGACTGATACGAAGATATCTGTTGACCCCGGAAGCCATGCAACGTCGTAGACTTCTCGATCATGGGCGATGAGTTGCGTTATTGCAGTGGAGGTATCGATGTTCCAGACGGTACATGTGGTGTCTATTGATGACGTGACGACTAGACTTGGGGCTTTCTCGTTCCAAGAGAAGCTCGTTAATGGTGGACCAGTTGACTGGCTTTGCACTTTGGATTGCTGAAACGCACAAAACAGCAACGTTAGATAGTTACACGGATGAAAATATCGCGTTACAAACACGCACCCCAGAAAGTGCCGTTTTAAGTGTCAACCGATGTCCTCCCCCCGTGGGCTGCCTCCCAACATAAGCTGATGACGCTGGCGGTGCGTCTCCGAAGTACTCCCACACCCTCAATGCATCTCCAGTCGTTGCAAGCAGCTCTGCGGCTGGCGCTTTACCGGTCCATGGGAACCCACTGGCGCTCGCAGGTTGCCATTGCAGATTGGTTGCGGGATATCCGTGATTCGCCTCCACAAGGGTCACAAAGTCGGGGTAATCGGTATAATCGTCTTCAACAAGGACACGTTCGTCTTGAAGTCCTACGATCGCAATCCGATTTCGGTAGTCTTCAGTCAAAGATGCGATTCCAAGACGGAAAGCAGATCGTGGACGAGATTGATGTCCAGGTGCTGTCGACTTACACCAGTCTAGTGCATGTACAGGCCCTAAGCAAGTAAGTATATCCAGATGTCCAGAGTGCTGTCGAAGAACTAGACTTACATGGTGCTTCGTACTGAAGTAAAGTTGTTTGGGTCATAGCGTATGCTGTAGCCGTACGTGTTCCATGTGCAATTGGAGTTATGGAACATTTGGGTGTTCGATATACTTGGCAAGTCAACTGTGAGACAATTCCGAGGATCCTCTTAAATTAGAAATGTCTGACGATTTCACACATCTTCAAAGCAACGAAAGATGCATATTTTACAACGGAGCAAGATATATGTACAGCGAGAGCATATTTAGCAGACGTAGCAGGGCAGTACGATATTGGTCGAATGATAGAAAGTATGCTGATTTTTTTTGATGTCGAGTGATGGCTGAAGGCTCCGAAGTTGGTAGGGGGTCGATAGCGAGAAGGGCGGTGAAGTCGAGGTGGGCAGAATAGTGATGATGGCAACTGCTTGTGACGTATAGAATACGACTATGGGATCGATGTCGGAGATTGAAGGACCAGTCGAGGCAGGCGGGAAAAATCACGAGCAGGGACAATCAGTAAAAAAAAGAATAAAAACAAAAGAGAAACCGGCGCCGAGCACGTCGACGAGTTTAATCCGAATCTACCATGGAAATCGCGCCGCATTGTTCACAGAAGCTCCACATCGTCCTGGAGCCGTCGGGACCAGCGGAACAGGCGACACGAAGCTTAGGTATCTGTGAGCAATGCGAGCTGACATTCGCAGGGAGAAGTGACAAGTTAGGACGATAACAAGGTAATAGACTACACAGGTACTTACCCATGGTGAGTAAACGAGCTCGCGGGTTGGAGTAGTCCAACCACCTTCGCAGGGTCAGCAGGTTGATAGTCGAGCGAGGTTATACGAGGGTACAAAGCTAGACAAATTTGCATAAGTGTCAGGTTCGGTTATAGATAAGTCAGGTGTACATACGCGAGTTGTAGTCGATGCCATCCGAAAAACCAGATGAACCGCTGGATGAGCTGGCGGTAGAATGAAGGCGAGAGTGGTGGTTCTCAGGGAAAAACGGCTCGAGGTCAGAGGAGGGAGAATCAGACATAGCAACGTCGGTGTCAGGTTCATAGTTGGGGAAGGGAACCAATTTTAATTGCTTGGCGACCTGATGAACGAGGGGTTAAAGGGGGAAGTAAAACAACGTGAAGCAAAAGAAAGTCACCTGGGGGCATTCGTCGCTAGTATCGGTGTCGAATTTACGCTTCATGGCCATGATGTGAAATGAAGAGGTGGGTGAATAGGTGGATGAAGAAATGTGAAGTAGTCTTGGGAAAGAAGCAAGTTGATATCACCGCTCGAACTTATACAGGTCCAGATTTGTCAATGTTTGGTATATATTCGCGGAGCACAGGAAATGTCGGAGTATTTATGTCGGCGCTCGGCTGGGATTATGCAATGCCATGCCGTTATCATCCGATTGGTAGATTTCCTGTGAATCTTGCTATTTCCCCATTTGACATTTAACATTTCATTTTTGTTATGAATTACTCAAATTAACTGCGTGTGAAAATGGTCACACAGCTTATGTAACGCATCGAAAGAAGATCTGGAACTACTTCCGGACTCCGCGATAAATAGACCCATACTTACCACATCCACCGTGGCACAAACTCTGACACGTATTTAGGCGTACAATTTAGCGCCTGCCACTTGCAACCCGAGGGCATTGCAAGCCATCGACATCGTTGACGCATGGATCCAGCAGACATTCCTCTACCAGCTTTTTTAGACCCTCTCCTCGACTTCCTTGCTGAGCAGCTTCCCCCACCTCTTTATTCCTTTCTGATCTCATTGTTCTCCCATGCACTTGCATTATTTACTGCGCTACTTTCGTTAGCCTTATCCCTATATTCTTCCAAACCATGGGAGTGGGACGCGCAGACCATCATCCCCCCACTCATCAGTTTCCTTGCCGCATATCTCGCACTTGTCAGCCTATATAGGACTACAAGTTGGATGGTCAGAACCAGCATCTGGTTCATCAAGTGGGGAACCATCCTTGGAGCGCTCTCCGCAGGGATGGGGTGGTATTTGGGCAACCAGAATACGGGTGTTGGGAGCAAGAGCATCATTACCAGCTTAGGTGGATTCATCTTTGACACGTTGAACGGCCAAGGCCAGCACGCTCCAACCTCTCAGCGTTCATCTCGAACACCCCGCACACGCCCACAACGCAAGTCAAGTGACCGCCCAAAATCATGGGAGTCCTTTGACAAGCACAAGCAATGGCAGTATCAAGAACAGAACGGGAACAGGGAGGGAGATAACGCTCAAAATATAATGTCGAATATCATGAAGACTGCGAATCGCGTACTAGCAGAGAGTGGATGGTGGGACGTAGCTCGGGGGGTTTTTGATGGGTCGACTTCCGGTGATAAAGCCAAACCTGGTGATAATCAGCAGCGTAGTAAGACGAAGAAGACAGGCAGTCGATGATATTTCTCGAACTTAGGGATGAATTCAATGTGTATGATTCGAATATAAAGTGGTAGAGCTTTGACATTGCAATGGAAGTACAAGCAGAAGGTAAGAGTAACTAATCAGCTTTGACTGCCTCCGGATTTTTGTACCGGTGACTGGGGAATGACTCGACGGTGAACATAAGGTATAGCTTTTAGGGCTGAAACTCACTTTACAATCCGAGCCAACTGACCCAAACCCGTGGAGCCGACAAAGAAGTTCACCTATACGACCAGATGAGTGATCGTAAACGGGGGAACTCGGCAACGCTTACCGCTGCCAGACTGTAGTTTATGGGGGTGATGACCAGTGAGTACCTCACCCAGATAAAACCTGTGCATGCGAGAGCTATCCGAGGCAAAATTTGAGCAGACACCGTGATGCAGTCAATCTTACGCACCAACGTTTTGTGATACGCTGAGCTTATCCGGTGGTCGACTCAGGTCCTTTACACCAGCAGCAACTAAACACCACTTCATCATCGGTGCCCAGAAGAAGACAGTCTTTGGGCCTATGTAACAGATTAGCACCAACCGACGACCTGCAACCACTCCCACACACCAGCAGGATGGTTCATGAACGCGGTGAACTTTGAACCCGCGGCCGCGGATGCTGCGCCAGACATTTGTACTTGTTGAGGACGGTCAAGGAAACAAACGTCGAGGTAGGTGGGTAAGGAACTAACAACTCAAAGACTGTTGCAGGTCACCCTGTTGCTCAAGTGTAGGTTATTCGGAGCAAATTCTCCCGCGGGTAGTGTGGTGCTTACATAAGTTTCCTGGAATTTGATTGGCTAGCTTAAAGAATGGCCAGACTTATTGCCAGCAGCTCACTGATTCACAGTGCACTGGAAATAAGTACTCCAATTTGCACATTTGCCAGACTAGTACTCCGCGATGTCAAAGTAAAACTATGGGAGCGGTATCATAAGAAAGGACAGGAAACTATCAAACGATATCACAACACGTTGGACTAGCACTCCGCTCACGTTGTCTTCAAGACTGCATCACTGGTCATACATACAAGCGTCGAGAAAAATATATAGGTGACAACCTGTGCATGTAACAATAGATGAGTACTGAGATGCGTGATAGATCATGATTTCGACTAGCAGGTCGTGCGGTTGTAACTGTCCACAAAATGAACTGACGTACTTACAATTGGCAGCCGTAACTAACAATCGCGGTGTCACTGAAGCGAGATGCGCTTCAGTTTTTCAACGATCCTCCCACCCACTTAGTGACCAGGTCTTCCCAACAGCCGTCAAGTTGCATATGTTGCCCTGGACAAGCCGCGAAGTCGATTCCGCCGGACTCGTCAAGCTTTCGAAGACCTATCCAGTCTTCTTTGTAAAGGGGCTGTAGACGCATTGGAATGATGTCTCTGGTATGAGGTGCACTGAGCATCGGCGTTTGCTCCAACCCGGGTGTATATGATTCAACGCTGGTGTCCTCGACAGATTTTTCAGAGGCGAACCAAGCGCTCTCTTTGGGTACTACGGTTTCGTCTTGGGAGAAGAGGACGAGGACGAGCTTATTCAGCGAGGCGAGGTTATCCGCATATGATGAATTTCGAGAAGACGGAAGTAAGACCTCGTTATTGATGTCAGGTAGGAAGCTTCCGGTGGAGATGTATACCAAGAGCTGCTGCGGGTCCCTGAAATACTGGGCCTGTCAACGGTGAAGTTAACATGGAAAGTGGCCCAAAATTCGAACAAAAGCATCCTCACAAACCTGAACAATATGTTCCTGTGCCCATTCGCTGTACACTCCCCTGTTTGCTGCTCGGCGCGCAACCTGGCAAAGCAAATCGAACGGGTTGCACGCGGGCAAGTCTGATATACCCATGTGCTGTGAGCCAAAAGTGATCAAATTGTGCACTGGCGGGTTGTTATTGCGCTCCACATAACCCCGAAGGAATTGACCCCCTTGAGAGAATCCTATGGCATCGAAACCGCGGCTGAGCTCGGGTATTTCGACAAGCTGCTGGGCAACTTGAGCGATTTGGTCGTCCACATTGCCATACTGACGGTATCATATAAGTCAAGACGTGTCTAGACTGGTTGTATGAATGCTCACGAAGCCTGCACGCTGGTCAGCCTTTGGGTCTTCATCGATGAAGATGGAGTGGACGAAGATGCCAGGGTGCATTTCCTTGACTTCGTTCTCAAAGCGCACCATGCCAGGGGATGAGTAGGTGTCCCCTAGTCCATGCCATATTACCAGGGGCCGTATATTGTTCACAGCTGCACCAGAGACGAGGTTGAGGAGACCAGTGAAGAGTACAATTGAGGGAAGCATGGTGGCCGCACGCATTAAAGCTGGCTGCTGTGATCAATCCTCCTTCGAATACACGAACCGGCCCTGTTTTCGCCTGTTTCAATTCCTCCGTTCAACAGTTCCAAACTTCAAAGCCACAGTGCGGGTACCCCAAAATTAAATATTATTCTCGCGTGGGAAAGTCTCGGTCACTTTCCCGTTATTTGACCTCGATTCCGTATAAGTAGTATCGTCAACTCTCGCATGGCCTGCAGAAGGTGCAATCTTCAAACCATGCGAGGGGTTGACGAGCTGAATATTGATATTGACATGCTTGCAATTTGAAGTATTCAAAACAATCCTCTTCATTGAAGTTGCGGATCGGTAATTAGGTACCCACCTCGGTAGTATGGTTTATAACAATGTCTGACATGGTGCCGCTGCTCAAACATCGATCTTACATCCTGCTAATGGTACAGAGCTAGGCAGTGACATACGCGCGGTATACGACCAAGTTAGAGTCTCCAGCAGTGATGTCTATCTTTGTTTCAGCCCCCACAAAGATCGTACTTCCAGCTTGTAAGTCTAAGGCACCGCCGCTCCAGCTTACCCGGCCAGAACCCTCGGTAACTATGGCGATTGAGGGTCCTTGGATAGCCCCATGACTTTCAGTTTCACCCTTTGGGGTGTTAACATGGAGAACCGTAAAATCTGGAATTGGGGGATCGTATTTACGAGTGTGTGGAGTGATGTCGACAGGTTTGACCATATGCTCGTCCCATTCGGATGCCATGTAGGTCAGAACTGAAACAAGATTGGGGATATCTTTGGGCTTGGGTGTAAGACCTGCGCGAATGACATTGTCCGAATTGGCCATGCACTCCATAATATCTTCCCAATCTCGTTATTTAGACGAGCTGCATACTGTCGGGAGACAACATACCGCCTTGCACGTAAGCATGAGGTTCTCCAGCTCCTAGGAAAATAGCCTGCCCAGGAGTCATTCGGACGTAGTTCAGCATAAATACGCAGAATACCCCGACGTCCCCGGGATATTGTTCATTCAATGTTAGAACCAGATCCTTGATACCCTCTTCTACATGTTTCTGACCTCCGCTTTGGTAACGGGCGACGAGTATCTGGAGTTGCGTTGCGATCTTGGTAATATCGGCAGTCATGAGTTCTGAGAAGAACTTCTTTAGAACTGCCTTTTGTTCCGGCTCAGACGAATGCGTGCAGTTGAGGAATTCCGCCACGACAGACGGATCGATCAGTGCATTGAATTCGGGAACGGTCCTGACGTATTCAGCGATCTTCGGAATTGGCATGAAACCACATAATGCCTTGAAATCCGTCAAGGCCAAGGCCATCTCAGGCTTATGGTTCGGGTCTACATGTAACTTCTAGGTGAAGACTCGAGGGCAAAAGCGTCGATATTAGGTCTCACCAGTGTAAACATTCGGTTGTTCAGCATGTAGTTTCTCTGATGTCTTCTTGTCTGGATGAGTTTGTATGCTCAAGGCCTTGCCAATGGCCAGGACCTTGAACAAGAAGGGGAGGTTTCCGTTTGTCGTATCGAACCGCCGAGATACATTGTCCCCTATCAGGCTCGGGTTCATCGTCAAGATCTCAGCAAGGTTCTGCTTTTTATCAGCCACTCCTGATGGTGACTTTACATGCGTGCCCATCCAAAGCTAGTGTCATCGTACGCCCATTGGTCAGATCTGTTGCAGACCGTGCTTCTGGATCACCTACTTCTGCGTAAGGAGCTGATTCATTCAAAGTATATCCAGGTATCCCAGCCCCAGAAGCAAACTGGGCAACCTTGGAGTCAGACCCCTTCTTTCCCCAATCGTAGTTCTGGGTAGTGGGTATGATGCGGAAAACTGGCTCGATTGTGCTCATCGTGAAAACAAATTGATCGTTATCGATGATGGTGGTGGTTGAAATGGGTGGGCTCTAGTCTGTGTGGAGGATCGAGGTTACAAATACAGAAATGTAGAGAAGCGAACGTGTGTTCATGGGACTGAAATTAGCATCCATGGGACCTTCTCGTCTTCGGTTCGTGCTCTGGGGCCCAACGGTTGAAATGACGCAATTGAATTGAGACGAATAACACCCTGATTATGTACAACTTTCTTTCTTTCGTGATACCCAAGGCCAAGGAGTTCAGCACTCTTGAAATACACAACTACACGTCCCAGAACATTAGTGTTAACGTTGAACCTCTTGGCCAAGTGGAGATCCGGGGTTCCATAATCTCACACCAGAAGAATCCACGGTCTATTCTGGCTATTCAAGCCTCGAGGACAAAACATGACAATATGACGTCTAGATTTATTGCTCCTTGAAGCCTCCTTTCCGTCTGATTTACCTCGTGGAAATCAGATAGTGGTAACTGATGTCACTACTACCGGTCAGGTCCAGCCGTCAACGTTCCTACTCTTGGGGTTTTCACCGATAATCCAGGAACATCGAAGAATCATGTGTGCCCCGTTCCCGTTCATCAGGAAGTAGCCAAGACCGCCCTCTTTCATTGGCTTTGGCCTTAGTGACAGTAGCTCCATCATATGGAGATAGCATCGTGATCTCTGGCGCAAGGTGGAATGTCCCGAGGGGGATATAAACCGTCTGGGGGTGACTCAAACGACTCCGAGATCTGTCAACCCTGTATACATTCTAGTTCAACATGCTCGAATATTGGCAACCCGGCATCAAGTACAACGATGGCGCTAAGGTCCTTTATGAAGGCCCGTTTCCATCCACCGCTTTCTTTGTTGCCCTCGTTGATCCAATCCATCCCCACAGGTGTCCAGTACACAATCATTCAGCCTCACCGATCTCAGGTAACGACCGCCAGTGTTACTTATTTTCAGACTCACCAACGAGCTCGCGCCACAGAGTGATTGGACACCGCCCGTGACGCCTGCCCTATGGGGACGCATAGATGTCGGCGACTACGAACACCACCCCCATCGTGAAAAATCTGGTGAATGGGCCGAGGACTGCAAGCCCGAACCGTGCGCTCCATCATACGATCAAGCTCCTCAGCAGCCGCAGGAACACCACCAACAACAACAGCAGCAGCAGCAGCAGCAACAACAACAGCAACAGCAACAGCAACAGCAACAGCAACAGCAACAGCAACAGCAACAGCAACAGCAACAACAACCGCAACAGCAACAGGCCCCTCAAAGTGGTACTACGCCCACTCATGAAGAGCGTCAGGAGCACTGGTATGACCTTGACGACGAAAGGAAGCAACAGCTGGAGGTATATTCCCCCTCGAATAAACTAATATGCACGTTAACTTTTTATCAGGTCGGAGGAGGCCTCCTGGCCGGTGTGGGTGCCCTTGCTGCTGGCTATTATGCCTACAAAAAGCACGGAAAGAGTGAAGAAGAGGTATATTCAGTTATCACTCTCATTACGCAGGCCTAAGATTTTGTTTCTCTAAAGGAAAAGGCACATCTCTGGTCTCTCAACAACTGGCTTAGGGAGGCAGAGCAACGCACAGAGGCATTCCGAAGCGGGTGCTATCCTGGACCAGTAGCATGGATTCTTAACCAAGGTAAACACATTCCAAGCGATGCTATCGAAGGCGGCTTCGAGCGTGGTGCTCCTCTGTATATATGCCGTGCTTACCATGAGGCAAGTGTGATAGCGGTTCTTCTTGGTCAAATGCTGATTGCGATTTTTGCAGGGTGGTCTCAGTGCGTTCCGAGTGGTCTCAATCGGGGTTTTGACTAAATGAAGCCTACTCCAGTGATCGGAAAGGCGTGCTCAGTCTTCAAGAAAGGGGCTGTGATTGGCTACAAGAAGGAAGAAATCCATGTAAGTACATACCAAAACATTTCGCCACCATCAACTGATTTATCGGAAAAGCTCGATAAATACGAAATTCTCGTGGGGAACCCTCATGCCGTGCGATGGGTTAACCTTTCTGGCCAATTTAATTTGGAGTCTCTCGGTGGGCTGCGACCTGTTGAAGGTGGCCGAGAGCCAGGTGGTGCTCCTCAGTACATCGCCCAAGCTCCTTACCACGGAGCCGTGCATCCAGGAAAGGCGTGCGCGGAATTTGGTAATGGTTGCTTCATTCCTTATGACTCCACAGAGAAGAAGGTTGCGGTGAGTACATATTCTCGCGACGTTGACGCGGCCTGACATACCCTTACAGGAGTATGCGGTTCTTTGCTACAATTGATGTCACTGCCCAGATGTCGAACAATGTGTTGGATTAGTATGTAAGATGTAATGTAACAATAGCACCAAGTCACAAGTGACCGAATCTACTTTGTTTGTGAATGTGTAGAAAGTGCCTAACTTGTGGGATTTCCTACTTGATCGTAGCGCGTCTCGAACACGCACGAAACACGCTGCACGCGCCCATTGGCCGACGCGTGCGGCAATCATGGATACTCCTTCATCGAACTCCCTGCTTAAGCCTCGCATCAGGCTCCATCGTACACCGGCTCCTCGTGCTCAGGAAAGTAGTGATATGGACTTTACCCCAGTCGCGGGTCCGTCCTCGGCTCGTTCACAGTTCAACCACGTTATCGACGAGGAGGAAGATGACAATCAGCCAACTCCTCGCATGCCACTGAAGGCCTTTTCCTCATCAAGTAGTCACGGCCAAAATTATGATTTTGGAGCATCTACTTCTTCTGCGATACCCTCCGATACCCCAGCAGCACGCCTCCGCGCCTTGCTTGCCCGTACATCAGATTCCCCCAGCGAAAGATATCCTCCTGCGAGACCCTTTGCACCGTCCTCAGAAGAAGGCACAGGATCGGTGTCGTCTCGTTTCACACATGGTCCAGGTACTCCGAGCGTATTCCGGGATAACCTCAAAGACTTGTTCTCTCATGCCAGGCGTGAGCCGGGGGACACGCCACAGAAATCGAGAGTGCGTAGAAACAGTTTCGACAGTAGTGAGATGGACATCACTCCCGTCGTCGGCCGTGAAAGGGAACAGCACAAGGGCAAAAGGAAAAGTCTCAGTGACGACGAGGTTGATAAACCCAGTACGTCAATTTCCTTCACTTCATCACATTTGTTATCTCATCACAATACATATCATAGAATCCAGCAAGGTATCAGAATCTTCATCTCGATCATCTCATGCAGCAACATTTGATTCCCTCCGTGCACGCCTCATGTCTTCCGGTTCGCAGCTTTTGGATCAGCAGCTACCCACAGCGGTGTATGATGGTCAGTTCATTTATCTTATTGCTATGGCTGCACTGAATTGAAGTATATCAGTTACTTCTCAACCCTCGGATACAGGTTCACTCCAGTCCAGCGTGGATGGGCATGCTGATCCTAGTTCGACCCCCGCTCTGTTGCAACCACTCGAGTCATCTTTGTCACTAGCTCCAATCAGTGCAGGCTCGGCTCATGGTACCTTTCAATTATCACAGCTAGCGTCTCACTCCAGTAAGGTCACACGTTGAAATGTTCGCCCTTCCCTAACTAGTCCATGTAGATCTCCTGGATCGAAATTCGGAGATGCAGCATGCTATGAGTGATCTTTATACTGATGAAGATGGTGAGATAACATTTCACAAATAGCATCCTGTGACGAATCTCATTGCTTCACTAGTGCCAGTACCGACGGCTGGCTCAAGCACTAAGGGCTTATCAACTACTCCCCTGCGACCGCGCTCCTCTCTGTCCTTTCGTGGAAGTTTGCGATCCCATGACCAGTCTCGCCGCTCCAGTCTTGAGTTGTCAGGTAGGTAATACCTTTCTATCCCCGTATCGCTCCGCCGACTGTATGCTCAGGGTCAAGGCCAACCTCGACACTTTCTGATGCTGATTGTGAGGTCAAACCTTCTTGTTTTCTGAAGCAATCTCATCGTAGTGATCCAGTCAAAGTGCAACAGCATTCCCGCGAAGAAGAACAAAAGCATCAACGCGAACGCGAGTGGAACCGCCCGAAAGTTTTACCGCGTCCAGCCACCCCAGAGCTTTCACATCGACACTCATCGGAGTTCCACCGACGTCACTCTCAAGAAATACCTTGGACGTCCCCCTCTCATGTTAAGTCTCTTTCGCACGGAGCAGCCATTTCGAGAAGCGGGTCACCACTCAGCGGCAGGAACTTGCGGAGAAGGGATAGCGCTGCGTCTCTCTTGAGCTTTGATGATGACAGGAGCTCAAGGCCCAGTTCCA
Organism: Rhizopogon salebrosus TDB-379; assembly: GCA_029603245.1. Classification (NCBI taxonomy): domain Eukaryota; kingdom Fungi; phylum Basidiomycota; class Agaricomycetes; order Boletales; family Rhizopogonaceae; genus Rhizopogon; species Rhizopogon salebrosus. The sequence continues at coordinate 34,522 of MU837532.1, forward strand.
TAAGTTCGCAGGCAGATTGTAAGCGGTCATGTATTTTCACTCCCCAGTGCTTTAATAGACTCCCTCAGATCATGATCGGATGGCTGAGCTAGATAGAGACCGCCACCTGGAGCGTGAACGAGAGTGGAATAAACGACAGCCACCGCCTCGACCATCTTCAAGCCTTAGCTCGTCTTCGAACCATTCTCACACGCACCCAGCTCGATCTCCGTCGGCTGCAGCATACTCTACGCCAACACATGCATCCCTTCGACGGCAAACTTCCAACTCTTCACTCAACCGACTATCGCGTGCCAGCTCACCTGCGAGCTCGCTGGGTAGCCGTGAGTCACCGCGAGAACGAGAAGACCAGGAAGTGAAAGAGGTAACGCATGTACGAGAGAGGAACTGGAACTCGCCTCACCCCAAGTGGAGCACGGCAAAGCATCATAGTCACGTTAGCGGAAATGAGGTTAAATCTCCAGGCGCACATCTTTCCCGAAGCAAGACTGGGAGTTCCCACTCATCGAGTCCGGCGTCAGGTGCCATTAAGTCGAGTTTGATTCCAGTACGTGCGACATCCAAGAAGAATGGTCTTTTTAGCAGCGGCAATTTTGCCTCTTCTACTCCTGCTAAAGCCAACGATGAAGAGCAGTTTGTCAAAAGTCATCGCAGGCGGTCGATGGAGTTTACTGAGTCAGTCGGTACTATCCCTCCTCAGACTAGTATAAGCGGTGCGTTTGGGGACGTGGATATGATTCTAGGTGACACCCTTTCACTTGAGCTTGTCAATATGCTTTCTTATGTGAGAATTTGCAGCCAGTGACGAAGAATCCATGCAAGGATTTGTTTTCCGATCGACTACTCCAGAGACACCGTCAAAACCTCTCCAAGAAGATGCGCCCCGTGAGGCAGAGACCGAAGTTTTGATGTCTCCTCCACAGTCACCACCAAGACAACGGGGCTCACCTGTTCAATCACCTCCTGTCGTTCCTTCCAATGATGAAGCACGTCTCCGCAGAGTTCTTGCCTCGACTTCATCTACCTCGTTCCGACCTCGTACTCCGGACTCTCTAGTAAAGACCTCTCCGGCCCAAGAGCAGACCACACCACCCTCTTATACTCCTCCGGGAACGCCACCGTCGGCTGGTCCCTCCCCGCAGGATGGGTCCTCTTCTGAAGCCATTCCTACCTTTGTACTCACAACTCCGCCGCGTCGTCTTTCATCGAGTACTTCTATTCTTGACTTCCGCACTCCATCGCCGCCGCATGACCTCTCCAATCTTTCCGCTCTACCTTCGTCTTCTGAGGACGAGGCAGAGACACGCGAGGCAGATGTCACTCCCATGCGAGTAGATGAGGATATCCTCGCCAATCCAAACTTCACCGCCATGAAGACCCCGAAACCTCCTGGAGCATGGGCTTTCACGCCAGTTCCGCCCAAGCACGCTCCTAGGGAGTCATCGCCGCCTCCTAACTCATCGTCCGAGTTGACTCCGACTGAGCCAGTATCGTCGTCATCGACGCATCGGTCTCGAGCCAACTCTGAACCCGAGCGGTACTCGAAGCCGGAGGCCGAGGCAGGAAATGGGCTGCTCACGCCAATACCTTCTCTGTCGCGTGCTAATACTCTCCCTTTACGCACCCCGGCACCCCCAGGTGCATGGATGTCAACCCCAAACCAACCAACCCAAAATGGGTCCATCGACCAATCCCAGTTTGGTTCCGTTGGAAGGAGGAAGAGCATTCTCAAAGTGCGCTTTGATGTCGCGGAATCAGAAGCGTCAACTGCTGAAGTTGATCATCATGACGCACCTTTGTCTGCCGTGCGCATATTTGCACCTGACATTCTGCCTAATGGACACGTACCACAGTTGGAGAGCACCCCCCCAAAAAAGACCAGTGGTCCTGCTCAAGGCGGTGCCATGCGCGATCCGGTACCAGCCAGGCCTGTTACTCCTGAACGCTCTACGACACCTGTGTCCCGCGCCAATGTACCATCACCGCGTTCACTGAGAAAATCTCCCAGCTTGAAGGTTGTGGATGCATTCGGTCGAGAACACATTGATGAGCCTCCCGTACGGGACGCTGCCCGGGATATCGCGGACAAGCGTGCGGAGGCAAAAGACGCAACCCATCCATCGTCATCGGCTGAGACTCCGCATACCCCCCGTTCCCCAAACAAGAGCAATATTCGCATCGTCGATGCAATGGGAAGAGAAATTGAGGAAGAAGCCGCCCCTGTAACTGAACCCTCCCTTGACGAAAGCTCATCAGTCCTGCATGATGACCCACCCATTGGTCGCACCGAGACCCTCTCTCAAATGCGGCAAACACTCCGGGAGTGGGCTGATGGGCTGAGTGATGGAGATAGGTAATACCGGAAGCACAACTCCAAAGTCCGATGACTGATAAGAACTGCATTAGGTCTGCCGATGATCTCGCATTGACCACGAGCCACCTTAAAGAACTTGAGGAAGTTTCAAGAGCTGCACGGCATGCCAGGAATCAATTGGCTCAGACACTTTGTGTCGAATCCGTGAAATCGCACGACTTGATGCACAAATATGCTAAAGACCCCAAGGGCCGAAGTGGGCGTTTGGTAAGTCATAGTGCATGTGCATCTGATGTAACTTCGTCTAATGGTTTTCCGAAACAGTCGACTATTGTTGGTGACAACAGCCCGTTCCACCGTGGCCTGATCTGGGTTGGAGTTGTGGTACAAATTGTTTTCATCCTCGCTATGTGGCGGTGAGTTCCTCCACTGCATATGTAAGCTTATTTACTGTTCTGACGAATGCCTGCATAGACTTGCACACATCCAAGCTCGCCGTCTGTTTTATACCGTCTATTACGACCCACTATACCCAGAGTTGAACTCCTTACCCGGACACTCCAGCCAATTCTCGCCGCCCTATCACTCGTTTCCTTGGTCACTTTCAAGCGCATATGAGATTGTGAAACACGAAGGATGGACAGCTTTGAAGGCGGAGCTACTGGGCACTGTGCGCCGCATCGGTGAACATGCTTGGGAGAGGTGGGGAGAACACCCTTACGCAGGAGCAGGTCCATTTACGTGACTATTATTATTATGACGCACGCTATCTATGATCCTTGGTATTTTTTCCCTTCACGGTCTTATCGAAACTTGGTTGACGCTGTCTAGTATATGTAGCCTACTTCTCTCCATGAATTTCAGAAGGCCGCGACGATCAGTTATGAAATTGTACGTGCTTCGTTGGGC